>PISX010021097.1:0-34207 GCA_004024625.1 Mellivora capensis
GGAGGGGCCTGTTGTAGTGATTCTCAAATGTCTTTGCCTGAGGCAGAATTGTGCTGCTCTTGCCAGGGGCGGGACTAAGTAATCTGCTGGGGTTCGGTCTTGGACCTTTTGTTCCCTGAATGCTTTCCGTAGAGCTCTGGAGGAGGAGAATGAAAATGGTGGCCTCCCAATTTCTGGCTGGAGGAGCTGAGAGCTTGGGCCCCACTCCTCAGTGTGGCCTTGGAGTAAAGGGGTCAATAACTCCCATCTCCCTGGTCTTCGGCCGTGCTCTGAGCTCACCTGGTCTGTGAATGAGTGTTTCTGTCTCTGACGCACAGCCCCATTTGGAGTCTCCAAACCCAGCAGATTCCTGCCACCAGAGGAAGAAGGTGAGTCTCCCTGGATCTGCCACTTATGGGGTCCCTGCTCAAAGAGCAGTGGCCCCACTGTGCCATGGATCACGGTTTAAGGTAACCCCAAGCTGAGAGCTCACTCCTCGGCTCTGTCTCTGTAGTCGGCTTCCCTGCTCCAATACCTGGGAGCTCTGCTACACTCAGACATCCCTGATCCTTCTGTGACCCCACGGGACCTGAGACCACACTGTCCCCTCAAGGGCTCCACCCCCACTTAGCCTCTGGAGTGATGTACTTCAGTGGAGCAGACTTCTAAAAGTTTGGATTTTGTGTTCCATTGCTCTGCCACTTCCTGGGAGCTGGTCACTCCCCCGCAGTCTATCTTCCTGTCGCTTTGGATTCACTTCTCTGCTCATCCTACCTTTCAGAAAGTGGTCACTTTTCTGTTCCTAGTATTGCTGCTCTTTTTCTCTTTGATTTCCTGTTGAGTTTGTAGGTGTTTGGAATGGTTTGATACCTATCTAGCTGAACTCCTGCAACCTGATGTCATTTCTGTCTGCTACTCCTCCGCCATCTTGCTTTGGTCATCATCTCATTATCTCCTCTAACTGGCTGTTTTACATTTATGATGCTATTAATTTTAGTATATGCATTTTGTCCCCAGCCATCTTACTGAGTTTCCTTACTATTTATCTTTTTATTTTTTATTATTTTTTTAGATTATTTATTTATTTATTTGACAGACAGAGATCACAAGTAGGCAGAGAGGCAGGCAGAGAGAGAGAGGAGGAAGCAGGGTCCCTGCTGAGCAGAGAGCCTGATGCAGGGCTGGATCCCAGGACTCTGGGATCATGATCTGAGCCTAAGGCAGAGGCTTTAACCCACTGAGCCACCCAGGCGCCCCTCCCTTACTATTTATAATGATTTTTCTGATGATTCTGTATGGAGTGGTCAATTTTCCTCCTTTCCGATTTTTATACTTCTCACTTCTTTTTCTTGTCTAATCATGAGGGCTAGTACCTCCAGAACTATTTTATTTATTTATTTATTTATTTATTTATTTATTTATTTTTAAAGATTTTATTTATTTCTTTGTCAGAGAGAGAGAGAGAGAGAGAGTGCGCACAAGCAGGGGGAGCAGCAGGCAGAGGGAGAAGCAAGCTCCTCACTGAGCAAGAAGCCAGATGCAGGACTCAATCCCTGGATACTGGGATCATGACCTGAGCTGAAGGCAGACTTAACCCATGAAGCTGCCCAGGCATCCCACCTCCAGAACTATTTTAAATAAAAGTGTTGAGTGTAGACACACTTTCCTTATTTTTCATCAAGATTGGAATGCCTTTAAGAATTTCCCTTAAAACATGATACTGGCTTTTGGGTTAAAATAAATAGATTCTATTGCACTTAAATATTTTCCTTTTTTATCAAGAAAGAAAATTCTTTCTAAACTGCCTCCTTCTCTGGCCC
This sequence comes from Mellivora capensis, assembly GCA_004024625.1. NCBI lineage: Eukaryota > Metazoa > Chordata > Mammalia > Carnivora > Mustelidae > Mellivora > Mellivora capensis. The sequence goes on from PISX010021097.1 coordinate 1,800, forward strand.
CCTCCACATGTGGGCTAGACTCTGCAGTACAGAATGACTTGTTATTCCCTGAGCAATTCTTTTGTTTCATGTTTTCTGGCCCTTGCCCCAAACTAGGCCTTCTTCATAGAATGCCCTCCTCCTGGCTTCTATGGAAAAAGGCCCAGAACAAAGTCACCTCCTCAGAGGGAAAGAACCTTCCCAGTTCTTTCCCTCTGTCTTGTTTCCTTACAGCCTGTTTTGTGCTGGACTATGACTGCCTGTGTCTTCCTCTGCTTTCCATACCAGCCTGTAGGCAGCGTGGTGTTTGTAGGGTGGCATGTCTGGGTTATCTGTGTGTCTTTAGTGCCTAAACTAGGACCCAAACAGACTAAATACATAATAAATGGTTTTTGGATGCATGAATAGTAGAATAAAAGCTAACAATGTATGAGTAGTTACTAGATACCAGGCCTTATGCTAAGTATTTCCCATTCATGATCTCATTTTATATGTACAAAAATCCTGTGATGTAGATGCCTATTATCTCCACTTTGAGAAGATCAAATAGATAACCTCAGAGAGGTTAAGTGGCAAGTGCAAAGTCACACAGCCAGAATGTGAACCCAGTTTTGTTCAGAAGCAGCACACAGGCCCTAAGTCTCTAGGCCATTCTGGAGGGCTGTAAGTAAATTTGTGAATTAAGAAATATTACACTACCAAGCCTTGGGTTGGGGGGCAGTGGTGGCTGGCCTGGCTATGGTACCTGGGGAGAGGATCCCTGAGACAATGCCTCCTAACTGGTGGAGCTAGGAACGGGGTGACTAACCTCCTGGTTTTTTCTGGATTGAGGGGTTTTCTGAGATACTGGACTTGCAGCACCCAAATTGGGAAAGTCCTGGCCAAACCAGGGCACCTTGTAATGGAGCCATAAGTCATCAATTCCCTCTTCTTGAGAGCAAGGACGTGTTTAGTTAGGACCTGCTAGGGAGAGGAGAGGCAGCCTTGGGAGGTAGTAAGCTCCCCATCATGGGAGCTGTAAAAGCAGGAGGTGGAGACTCCTTTACTTTCCTATTTCTTCTGCTAGCTTTTTGGGACTCTTCAGTGATCTTATCTTGAGGGGTGGGCTCCTGGTTTGTTCCAAGCTCCAGGGTCCCCAGAGAGGACAGAGACAGGGTAAAGGCTCAGTTGCTAACTGCTTGGTAGCCAAATGCTCTCCTGGATGGCTTAGGAGAAGCCTTGGGTGGGCAGACTTGACCCATGTGTCATGTAGCTAATGGTGCTCCTGCCAAGACCAATGGCTCCTTTTCCTAGCCGCCCTCCTGGAGAAAGTTCCCCAGGAAGGGGGACAGCAATCCTAGAAAACTGGGAGTAAGGAGGTGGACTGGAATTTCTGTCTCCTGCCTCCATCAGATGAGTGGTGGCTTCCTGGGGGTAGGGAAGTCTCCTTGGTTCCTGTCTGGATTTGTCAGCTCCTATCAATGACCATGCTTTTTTTTTTTTTTTTTTTCTGTAAGTCATCATCTTTACACCCAACGTGGGGCTCGAAATCACAACCCTGAGATCAAGAGTCACATGCTCTCCTGACTGGGTGTGCCAGGGGCCTCCATGTACTTTTGGGTTTTAGCTCAAAAGTTGGATATGTGATCAAACTAGAAAATCCACCGTGTGCTCATCTGCAAGTGATAACCAATAAGAGAATTAAATGTAACAGGAAAAAGATAGAATTTTAAAAGGTCTAGTATCAATGGGCAAAGAATGTGTAATAACCCAATGAAGAAAACATGAAATATTATTAAAAAACATACCCACAAATAAATGAGGATATGTACCCTGTTTATGGAAAGGAAGACTCAATTTCATAACTAGTTTATTTTTTCTGAAATTAATTCATAAAATCTGGGACGCCTGGGTGGCTCAGTTGGTTGAAATTAATTCATAAAATCTATGCAATATCAATTAAAATTATAGCAGGGTTTCTCATCAAATTTGTTAAAGTGATTCTAAAATCCATATGGAAAGGTAAAAGTGCATGAATAGCTAAGACAAATCTGAAGTAGTACAAGATAGGGGTCTTACCCTAAAAATACCCGGATTTATTATAAAGCTTTGATAAGAACACATCCTGGTTTGTAGCACAGGAGTGGACAAATAAATCAACAAAACAGAAAAGAAATCCCAGAAGCAGACCCAACTTATATGGGACCATGGTGCATGATCAAAAGGCATTACAAGGAGCTCCTGGATGTCTCAGTCAGTTAAGCATCTGCCTTCGGCTCAGGTCATGATCCTGGGGTCCTGGGATGGAGACCTATGTCTGGCTCTCTGCTCAGCGAGGAGCCTCCTTCTCCCTCTTCCTCTGCCCTCTGCCCCCTGACCCCACCACCCATGCTCTTTCTCATGCATGCACATGCTCACTCTCTTATTTTTAAAAGAAAAAAAATGGCATTATGAGTCTGTAAGGGGAAAGGATGGCCTATATAAAAATAGGGTTTGGAGAGCTTTCTGTATGGGAAAAAATGATATCAGACCCTATCTCAGTATATAAAAAAATAAGCGAGATGAATTAATGGCTTAAATGTGAAAAACAGTCTGAAAGTTTTGTAGAAGATGAGTAGGAGTTGTTTTTTTTTTTTTTTTATGTCTCAGGATAGGGTAGGAGTTCTTCAGTAAATTACGAAAAGCCAGAAATCATAAAGGAAAATATTGTTAACTTTAGGCTCAACCCTATCAAATATTCTTGTGTAATAAAAGAGCCTTGCAAAGTTAAAATTTGAACAGGAGTCTATGGAAAGACATTTATGGCATACCTAGAATTAATATCCAGTATATAAAGAACTCTCATAAATCCATAAGAGAAAGACAACCTAATAGAAATATGGGGAAGAACATGAAAGATTCACAAAAAAAAGAAGCAGTGATGGTGAATAAGCATACGAAAGATATTTAACCTCATTACTTATAGAAGAAAGGCAAACTAAGCAGCAAAGAGATTCCGTTTCACATCCATCGATTGGCAAAGGTTGGAAAGTTTGACACTATTGAATGTTGGTGAAGATGTGGGAAAGTGTGAACTTTCAAAGACTGCAATTTGGTAGTCTCTTACACAAATTGGAAATGTGCACACCAAGTGACCAGCAGTTCTGCTTCCAAGAATGAACCCTAGAGAAATCCTTGCTCATTGACCAAGCAAATGTCAGGGATGTTAAACTTGAGAGTAATTAAATAAATCAGTATTACCTATTTATAAAGCAGAACATCATACTGTAAACCAAATGAACCTGAGTTACAGATATCAACATTGAATAAATATAAAAAAGTATAATTTTGATTTTTCAAAGTGTTCTGTGTTGAATTGTGTCACCCCAAAATATTTGTTGATGTCCTACCTTTGAACATGGCCTTATTTGGAAATTGGGTCTCTGCAGAGGTAATTAACCTAAAGTGAGGTCCTTAGGATGCACCCTAATCCAATAGGAGTGGTATCCTTATTTTTTGTTTAGGATTTTATTTATTCATTTGAGAGCAAGAGGGAGAGCAGGTGTGAGGGGCAGAAGGAGAAGGAGAAGCAGATTCCCCACTGAGCAGGGAGCCTGATGCAGGGATTCATGTAGAGCTCAATGCAGAACTCGACACAGAACTCAGTGAGGGGCTTGATGCGGGGCACAACGAGGGACTCAAACCCAGGTCCTTCGGATGATGACCTGAACTGAAGGCAGATGCTTAACCGACTGAGCCACCTAGGTGCCCCTGATTGGTGCCCTTACAAAAAGAGGGCTATTCGGACACAGACATGCTCAGAAAGGAGAATGCCAGGTGAAGGCAGAGACACGGTGGGAGAAGGCCAGGTAATGACAAAAGCAAGGTCAGAGCAAAGCAGCTGGAAGCCAGGAATGCCAAGGATTGATAGCCGCCACTGGGAGTCAGAAGAGACCAGAACCTCCAATGGAGCAGGGCCCTGCCAAAACCTTGATCTCAGGCTTCCAGCTGCCAAACCTGCGAGAGAACACATTTCACTTGTTTCAGGGCGTCTCGTTGGTGGTACTTTGTTTATAACAGCCCTAAGAGACTAATACATAAATACTAAGTATAATAAGATATAATTTACGTAAAATTTTAAAGAACACACAACAATATTATGTATTGTCTGTGGGTTTAAAAAAAATGGACTGGGAGGATACATACCAATTTTTTTTTCAAATTTTAAAAAAGATTTTATTTATTTATTTATATGTTTATTTATTTATTGAGAGAAAAAGAGAGAGGGAGAGAAAAAGAGAGAGAATGAGCAAGGGGAAGGGGAGAGGGTAAGGAGAGAGAGAATCTCGAGCAGACTCCATGCTGAGTGTGGAGCCCAATGCAGGGCTCAATCCTGCAACCACAAGGTCAGGGCCCGAGCCAAAATCAGGCGTCAGATGCTCAACCGACTGAGCCATGCAGGCGCCCCTGACACATGACAAATTCCTAATGGTATAGTTGCCTCTGCATGAGGAAGGGAAGTGGAACTGGGGAGGACTTCAATTTTAAAATCTTCAGCATTTTGTTTCTTTCATTAAAAAATGTCTAAGGCAAAGATGATTGATTGCATACATTTGTTAACTCAAGATAGTGGGCGTGTGTGGGTATTTGTTATGCCATATTCTCTGGGTTCTCTGTTATAACTGAGTGTGTATCTGTGACCATATATATATCATGTACATATGTGAATTTCAAGTCTTTGCTTAAGGACTGTGTGCGTACATGCATATCTCTTGTATTCCTGCTTGCTCTGGCTACCTTCTGGGCATCTTCTGCTGTCTGCATTCTTAGGGCATGGTGGGAACAGCCTTGCTGAGTCCCACCCCAGTGACCCTGGGTGATGAGTACAGCTTGGTGATGTATCAGAGACCTATTTTCTTCACACCTTTCCTTGGGGGGCAGCTTCTGAATATTCTGGATAGCCAACAGCCCCAAAGTGGTAGGCTTCAGGGGCACGAGGCTCACCTGGACCTGGTGGGAGCAGGGACGGAGGCAGGGGCTGCCTCCCACAAACCCCTCGGTCCCCTCTGAATAACTTGATTCCTAGCAGCCAGGACCACAGATGGTAGAAGCACCAAGTAAATTTCTCCCCAGGAAAGCAGAAACGATCCAGCACCAGGTGGGGGAAAGAGCCTGGCTGGGCAGTGTCTGACTCCATTTCTGCACCTTTGAGACCATGGGCAAGTGACTCCCATCTCTAAGACTAAGTAAGTAAGTGGATGAGCACAGGATGACCAGTGACACACATCACCACGTGACACTTCCACATTTGTGGAAGACATCACTAGTCAATCACAGCACGTTTTCTGTCTGAGGTCCTGGGCCACCTCAAAATCCTTAAGCAGGTCTCTGGGGCAAGTCAGGCCAGCTGCTTGGGAGATGAGACCACTGTTGGGGTCAGGGAGTCCTGAGGCTCTTTCTGACTTGAATGTTCTAGAATCCTGACCTCTGGGTGGCAGTAAAACACCCCGGAAATGTTCTCAGTTACCTCACCTGGCAAATGGGGTCCAGGACCCTGCTGGGATCTGCTCAGAGCCTAAACGAGGTATGAGACCTGAACCATGCTTATAGCAGACCCTACTGAGCATGTGGGAAGGGCGTTCGTGGCCTAGAAAGTGCAGGGGAGACTGAGACAGGACCTGAGGTGTTCCCCCGTCTCTCCTCATGTGTCTTCCCTCACCTTCTCCCCAGGCTGGGAGGGGCACCCAAGCTGTCCTGGGCTCCTATGAGTGCTGTGCTGTGTGCATCTAATACCATGTTCCCCTAAACCCTGCAATGGTAAAAGCAATTATTATAATGATGATAATCATAATAGCCAAGAGCTATAGCTCTCAGTGTCTTGTAAGGGTGGAAGCCCTGGGTGGTCTCTTTGGGGCCAAGGAGGGGGTGAGGTTCGAAACTGCCACTGTGGCTGGGCCCTCCTAGGGGTGTAGGAGTTGGCGGTGCTGCCCACCCTCTGACCTCTCGGGCCAGGAAGACAGATGAGGTGGGAGCCTCTCAAGCCGTTTCCTATACCAAGACTTCTTGGCTTTGAACAAGGTACTTTGCCTCTCCTGCTTTACTCTCCTCATCTGTGAAATGGGCATACTAATCCACTAGAAACCTCTCAGTTGCTGTTTGGTCCGAGTAGTTGATTAGGTAATCAAAAGGTTGGCTGAGACCCACATCCAGAAGAATGAAACTGGACCATTTCCTTATACCACACACAAAAATAGACTCAAAATGGATGAAAGACCTCAATGTGAGGCAGGAATCCGTCAAAATCCTAGAGGAGAACAGAGGCAGCAACTTCTGTGACCTTGGGCGCAACAACTTCTTGCTGGACATGTCTCCAAAGGCAAGGGAAGCAAAGGCAAAAATGAATGATTGGGACTTCATCAAGATCAAAAGCTCTTGCACAGCGAAGGAAACGGTTGACAAAAACAAAAGACAACCAATAGAATGGGAGAAAATATTTACAAATGTCTTGTCAGCTAAAGGGCTAGTATCTAAAATCTATAAGAACTTATCAAGCTCAACACCCAAGGAACAAATAATCCAATCATGAAATGGGCAGAAGACATGAACAGACTTTTCTTCAAAGAAGACATGGCCAACAAACATGTGAAAAAATGCTCTACATCACTTGGCATCAGGGAAATACAAATCAAAACCACAATGAGATATCATCTCACACCAGTCAGAACGGCTAAAATTAACCAGTCAGGAAATGACAGATGTTGGCGAGGATGTGGAGAAAGGGGAACCCTCCTATACTGTTGGTGGGACTGCAAGCTCATGCAGCCACTCTGGAAATCAGCATGGAGGTTCCTCAAGAAGTTGAAAATAGAGCTACCCTACGACCCAGCAATTGCACTACTGGGTATTTATCCCAAAGATACAAATGTAATGATCTGAAGGGGCACGTGCACCCCAATGTTAATAGCAGCAATGTCCACGATAGCCAAACTATGGAAAGAACCTAGGTGTCCATCAACAGATGAATGGATAAAGGAGATGTGGTACTTATATAAATAACGGGAATACTACTCAGCCACCAAAAAATTGAAATCTTGTCATTTGCAACAGCATGGATGGAACTAGATGGCATTATGGTCAATGAAATAAGTCAATCAGAGAAAGACAATTATATGATCTCAATCATATATAGAATTTAAGAAACAAAACAGGATCACAGGGGAAGAGAGGAAAAAATAAAAGAAGATAAAATCAGAGAGGGAGACAAGCCATAAGAGACTCTCTTTTTTTTTTAAAGATTTTATTTATTTATTTGTCAGAGAGAGAGAGAGGGAGCGAGAGAGTGAGCACAGGCAGACAGAGTGGCAAGCAGAGGCAGAGGGAGAAGCAGGCTCCCTGCCGAGCAAGGAGCCCGATGTGGGACTCGATCCCAGGATGCTGGGATCATGACCCAAGCTGAAGGCAGCCACCCAACCAACTGAGCCACCCCATAAGAGACTCTTAATCACAGGAAATAAACTGAGGGTTGCTGGAGTGAGGGAGGTGGGGGGATGGGGTAACTGGGTGATGGGCATTAAGGAGAGCATGGCATGGAATGAGCACTGGGTGTTACGTAAGACTGATGAATCACTGATCTCTACCTCTGAAACTAATAATACATTATATGTGAATTAATTGAATTTAAATTTAAAAAATCGTTGGCTGAGAAAGGCAGTCATGAAAAAAGGATTCGTAAACACTTGAAACACTTTATTCTAGCTTAAGATAATCCGTGTGGGCCAACATTTCTACTTCAAGTTCAGGTTCTCTGGCTGGAGTTCCACTTTTTTTTTTGCCTGCACCCACAGAGCATTGCTAAAGATTTCCAGTTCCTTTTTCTTTTTAAATGGATCATTGGAACTCTTGTGAAGCAATCTGAATTTGGAATTCTGCATTGTCACTATCCCCTCCCACCCCAAATCTTCCCCAAAACTACAGCAACAGATCTATTTTTAGCAATTTGTCTTTATTGCATATTTCCAAAGCATTGGACTTCATTTTTCTCAAAACATTACTTCCTTCTTCTCTCTCTCTCTCTCTCTCACACACACACACACACACAGAGTCAGATTCCACTCTTTGTTTTATTTAGCTAAATTACATAATTATAACAATCAACACAAGTTGGCCAAAGCTTTTTGGGGACACACTCCTGATTCTGGTAGCTCGCAGCTCCACCAGCGGGAGCCGAGCCCTGGCAGGGCAGAGGAGGCTCCTGAGGCTGGAGCCGTGAGCCCGGTTAGGGGGGTGTCGGGATGTTTCAACCAGGGACAGGAGGGTGGCCATTAGTCCAGCATCCAGCAAATTGGCTAAGTGCAGGTCAGGTTAGCCGACTTCTCTGCGACATCCTTTGTAAGCCTGCGGGGAGGATTGGGAATGTGCCGGCATCTGCCCAGCCCAGGGGGTTCCCCAGTGAGCTGCTGCCCTACACCCCCAGACCCCTGGCACATCCTGTCAGTCACCCGGCTTCGAGTGTCAGTGACTGAATCCTTACATGGTGGGGGCTCTTTGAAGGCAGGATCTAATTCTCTGTCTCCTCAGAGCCGGGGTTTGCTATGGTGTCCGGCTTCCAAACCTGGGCCCTTTCCTCCTGAACCGTATGCTGCTCACACATACCTGTGTGAGGACACAGCAGAGCTGCCCCATGCCAGGCATCCTTCTGGAAATCAGGGAAGGACCCTGCCTTTTTTTTTTTTTTAAAGATTTTAACCATTTATTTAAGAGAGAGCACTGGAGAGAGAGCACGAGTGGGGAGGGGGTAGAAGGAGAGGGAGAAGCAAGCTCCCTGCCGAGCAGGGAGCCTGATATGGGGCTGGATCCCAGCACTGTGGGATCATGACCTGAGCCGAAGGCAGTTCGCTTAACCGACTGAGCCACCCAAGTGTCCCAAGGACCCTGGATTTAACACCCAGTTTCCAGGTCCCTTGTGAGTGCCTGTGGAACGTCCTCCAGCCCAGGCAGCTATGGGTTGAACTGATCTCATGTCTAGTGATATGGCTCTGAGTGAAGGGAAGGGGGCAGGTAGGCTAAACCCTTCATCTGGGCACCCCAAGTTTGTCCCAGCAGTTCCTGCCTTTCCGGTGGCTTTCTAAGATGGCATCCACTAGGCTCCCATTGGGTGAGCCTGGGCAGGTGCACAGTGGGAGGAGATAGTCTGGGATAGGACAGAGGATCCCATTATATCCAGCAGCCCAGCTGCCAGAGTTCCTCTGTCAGAGACCAGGTGCTGGCACCGCTCTGGCCTCCTCCCTCAGGCAGATAGGAGTGTTTGCCCATGTTGAGGGAGGACAGGAATGAGAGAGGCAGGAAAATGGCAGGAAGAACTCACTACAGAGGAATGGTCACTCATCTTAACTCTTTTTTTCTGGTTACAAAAGTAAAGTGCAGTCGGTAATTACATGAAAAGATGCTCCATACCATTATTCATTAGGGAAATGTCAATTAAAACCACAATGAGATGCCACTTCCCGCCTACCAGAATGGCCAGAATAAACAAAACAGATCATAGCAAGGGTTGGTGAGGATATGGGGCAGCAGGAACCCTCATTCAGGACTGATGGGAATGGAAAACGGGGCAGGCACTTTGGAAAATGTTTGGCAGTTTCTCAAAAAGTTAACACGTACCTACCATAAGATCCAGTAAAGCCACACCCAGGCATCTTCTATTCAAGATAAGTGAAAGCATGTGCAGTCCACACAAAGAATTGTACATGAATGTTCATAGCAGCATTATTCAAAATAGCTAAAAATTGTAGCCAACCTAAATGCTCATCAACTAGTGAATGAAAAAGACAGACAAAATGTGGTATATTCTTACAATGGGATATTATTCATTAATGAAAGGAAACATTAATTAAATGATGGGCATATACTGTATTATGGACAAACCTTGAAAACATGGTGTTTAGTGAAAGACACCAGATAACAAGGGACCACCTACTGTATGATTCCATTTGTATGAAATGTCCAGAAAGGGAAGAAATATAGAGACAGAAAAATTAGTGGATGCTTGTGGCTGGAAATGAATGGAGTCAGCAATAGTTAGACAGGAGGGACCTCATGGAGAATAAAATCATCTGAAAAGAGATTTATGGTGATGTTTTCACAGATTGATATAGTTGCTAAAAATTATTGAATTACACACTTGAAATGCTTGGATTTTATAATATGTGAAAATATATCTCAATATAGGTGTTTAAAAATAGAAAATGCAAGGGCGCCTGAGTGGCCCAGTCAGTTAAACCACTGCCTTCGGCTCCGGTCATGATCTTGGGGTCCTGAGATCAAGCCCTGCATTGGGATCCCTGCTCAGTGGGGAATCTGATTCTCCTTTCCTTCTGCTGTTCCCCCTGCTTGTGGTCTCTGGCTCGTGCTCTCTCTCTCTCTCTCAAATGAGTGAATAAAATCTTTTAAAAAGAAAAGATAAAATGCAGGGCCCTCTGGGTGGCTCAGTCAGTTGGGCATTGACTCGAGCTCAGTTCCGGTCTTGATCTCAGGGTCATGAGTTCAAGCCCCACATTGGGCTCCATGCCCAGTATGGGGCCCACTTAAAAAATAAAATACATATTCATAATAAAAACGCAAATATCACAAACCATATGCCAACCAACATCTGGAGGTCACTCTGCTTGTTGGTGGCACTACTGGGCGCTATTCCATCCTGGGCAGTGGGACCGGAGTGCTGCTTCTCTTACTGACTGCATAGATAGCCTACGGACACTAATGTAGCAAGCGGACCTTTCCCCATGGTTTCGCCCTGCAAGAGAATCTCCGTGAATATTTTGCTGCCTAATCTTCCAGACAGTTTTTCCTATGCATAATTAAGATCTGCAACAGTAAGAACTTCTGCAAAAATGGCATCACCAGCTATACACACGATTTTGCTACTTTCCTGTTTTCATGTGGCAATATGCCATGATCATCGTACTCTATCAGTAACAGCCTCATTTAAACAAAAGTGCTGCACCTTATTCCATGGGACTGATGTCTCAGAATGAATTTAACCCCCTACTGGGGGACATTGAAGCTGTGTCTAATCTTGCCAAGTTGTAAGCAATACTGCAACGGACATCCTTATAAACATGTAGGTTGGGTCTCTGTTGTATTTCTGCAGGTTAAATATATAAAAGTGGCACTGCTGAGTCAAAGAACATAGGAATTTTTCATTTTAGTAGATGTATTTAAAATAGAGCTCCAGCGGCAACCTGACCACCTCAGAATTCACTAGTCTATAAATACAAAGATCCTCTCATTGATGTTAGTCCCACTTTCCATCTGGTCCTGGTCTCTGCCTAGTTGCTTTCAAGGCTTCAGCCATGCCATCAGCCTCTCCACTTGTTTGTTTGATTTGTCTCCAGGGATGGGAGGACTGGCAAGTGCTGAGAACACATCCTTCAGTTCCAGGAGCCACGTGGTTATCGGTCAGGCACTCGAGGGAGGAGGAACCATCCTGTGTGACAGGTGCCCTTCATGCTCCCTTAGCTACCATCTCAGCCATTGTTATGTGTACAGGTCAGCCGTGTTAAATACATTAAATACATCCGCATCGCTGTGCCACCAATCTCCAGAACTCTTATCATCTTGTGCATCTCTAGCTTTCCACTCATTATGGAATAACTCATCATTCCTCTCTCCTCCACAGTCCATGGCAACCACCATTCTACTTTCTGTCTCTAAGAATTTGACTGCTGTAGCTCCAGTATATTAGGTGGAATAAAACCATATTTGTTTTTATGACTGGATTATTTCCCTTAGCATAATGTCCTTGAGGTCCGCTCATGTTGTTGCAGGTGTCAGAATTTCCTTCCTTCCTGAGGCTGTGTAATATTTCACTTTAGGTACTTCACACATTTCCTTTTTCTTTTTCTTTTTTCTTTCTTGGCCTGAATTTTATTGATTGAAGCGTTCACATATTCCTTGCATTTACTGCAATACTTATTTCTACCTTTAAATGAATAACAAAATCCTACAGACGAACAGAATCTTACTTATATTTGATTATTATGACAGTTATAATTCTCATAACATGTGGCTAATTTATCAGTGAAAATTTAATAGCAGACAGCTATAATAAGCACTTATTACTAAAATTAAATCCCCACTAAAGTAGCACTAATCATTCTTAAAGATTATTATATATAAATATAAAATACACTTTGTAAATATACACATTAATGTTGCTAAGAGTGTAGTTCAGCCACTATCTGCAAATATAATACGGTAAAAATTCATTGGTTAAAGAAAAACAAATCTCACTGATTTAGGGTAAGGTCTTCTTTAATAAAAAGGCTTTCTCTTCCAGTGCTCACATAACACATCTTTATCTGTTCATCTATTGGTAGATACTTGGGTTACTTCTACTTGGCTCCTGTCAGTAATGCTGCTATGAGCCTGAGTGTAAAAATATCTTTTTGAGACCCTGCTTTCAATTATTTGGGGGTATATATCTACAAGTGGGATTGCTGGATCATATGATAATTCCATTTTTAATTCTTTGAGGACCCTCCATTTTGTTTTCCATTGTGACTGCGCCATTTTACATTCCCGCAAACAGTACCCAAGAGTTCCAATTTCTTCACATCATCTCCAACACTTGTTATTTTATTTTATTTTCATAGGAGCTATCATAATGGGATGGGTTTGAGGTGGTATCTCATTGTGGTTTTGATTATTTGCAGTTCCCTGATGAATCCTACCTGGTCTCCAAAGCCCAGACCAGTAACTTCCTCCATGTAGTTTTTCCTGTCTTCCTGTATCCACACATTCCTCTTAGACTGTGGCCTCTCCCTCTTTCTCCTTCCCTCTCTCTCTTCCTCCCCTCCCCCCCATCTGAGGTAGTCAAGTCTACCTTGATGACCTTGCCTCTGGTTGCCCAGAATCCAACAGAGACTTTTGTACAGAGTGGGTTCAAAGGGTGTTTAGAGTGACTGAACCAAAGAGCGGATGAATGTGTGGCTGGTTGGAAGGAGGTAGCAGCGTGAAAGAATGGTGGACGGCGGACAGCTGGGTAGATGAATGAGCTGGATGAAAGATGGAAGTGAGAATGGTAGGAGGAAGTCAGGTTTCTTTCTGTCAAATGTTCTCCTGTCACCTCTAGACACCGAGTGCCCTCACAGTTCTGCTTGTGGGACCTCCAGAGAGAAGCCCTGTTGGGAGCTCTCCTATGTCTCTTGAACCAATGCAAACTGGACTTTTTTCTTTTCTGATTCACCTTCTTGCTCAGTGTGACCAAGCAAGAGGGAAAGAAGACCTGAATCCAGCCCTCATTCTGCTTGCCGAGCTACATGCCTTGTTAGAGCTTCGTCATTCATCAGCAGGAAGGACATCTTTGTCTTTACATGCAGTGTGTTCCTTGCACCCAAGCCTGTAGGGCTGCGATGGCTCAGAGGGGCACCTTTCCCTAATTTGGACGAAGACACCTGTTAGGTAGCAGGTAGCTCTGTCCCTACAAGTTCTCCCCCTCCTTCCCTGGTTTCTCCCCTTTCCTTTCTCTTCCTTTCTCCCTATTCCTTGTCCCCCTACGCCTGCCCACAGTTTCCCTCTTCCTTCTTCCCTTCTACCATGTGGCTGGAGGAAAGAGCCGGGACTTTGGATTTATATTGACTTTGGTTTTAAGCTGCCATATCTTTGATAAAGTCACTGCATCTCTCTGAGCCTCAGTTTCCCCATCTTTAAAATGAATTAAATGACAGGATGTCATTTAATGACATCAGTGCAAAGTGTCCCATTACAGGGACAGCAAAAATGGTAATCATTGCTTTTATCCATACTATTGTCATCATTGTCTTTTCTTACATTTATAAAAAATATTGCAGTAACTACCAAAAAAAAAAGAGCTGTTATTCATATCATGACCTACTCTACGCATCTATCGCATTCCTTCTACCCTTCCCCTGGAGCCTTTCTTCTTCTCCTTCTTTTTCAATTGAGCCTTTAATTTTTTTCATTCTTCTTCTTCTTTTTTTTTTTTTAGAGAGAGAGTGGGAATGCACAAGCCCATGAACATGTGCACCCATGAATGGGGTGGGGAGAAGGGTGGGAGGAGAGGGAGAGACTCTCAAGCAGGCTCCATGCCCAGCGAGGAGACAAAGCAGGGCTTGATCTCATGACCCTGAGACCATGACCTGAGCCAAAATCAAGAGGGAGGCACTGAGCCACCCAAGTGTCCCCAAACTTTAATTTTTGGGAAGTGTCTTTCATATGCCAGGCAGAGACTCATGTGGCAAAGAAAGAGTCTTTCTACTTCTAAATGCTTGTTATCCACCCATTCAACCAGTATCTGTTGCTACTGTGAGTGTCATGATCTAGACTTCTGCTTCCATGAAATGTGGTTGGGCCAGCCCACAGGTAATTTCATGAGCGCGGGGCTTATCGTGGGCTTTTGTCTCTGCACCTCCAGGGCCCAGAACAGGGCCTGACACATAGGAGGCTCTGTAAGAATTTGTTTAATAAAGGAATGAAAGTTTGGCCATTGAGCACAGGCTGTCAGCACCCTACCCAGCTTATCCCAAGGTCACAGGCAAACAATTCCCTAGAAGCTGGGAGCCTGCTCTCTCTCTCTGCCAAGGGTGTCCTCTGGTCATGCTCAGCCCACCTGTGGGCAGTGGGAAATGCTGGAGAATTATTGCCCTACCAGCAATCCTCAGCAATGAGGGAAAGAACTAGTAGACAAGGAATCCAGCTTCTTGACCCTCAGCTGACACTTGGAGGCATGTTCCATGCAGTTGCTTGAAGGTCGTCAGTGGGTCTAAGCCCTGGCCACCCACAGTGGTCACCGTTGCAGTAATGTACCTTTATCAGCTTTGTTCCTTTCCCTGACTCACCTCCCTGCTTCTTCATCATGTTTCCTGGACTATCTCCCAAATAAGCTATTTGTACCTAAACCATCTCGAGGAATCCAAATTGAGATAAATAATGTGAAAATTTTGTCTTTCAACAAATGAATCACTCAATGTAAGAAAGCTAATCTGTTTAAGTACTTACAAATCAATCCATTGTTCTAGGGAACAAAAATAGTTATGGTATTTTATCCTGACATTTATAATCCTCCCCCTAAATGCACTAGAACTTTTCTATATCTAATAAATCTAAACAAGCCTCACTCCAGATTATGAAGGGCATTTCAAATAAATATCACAGGGGAACTTGAAATAGTCAAATAAATCACTTCTAAGAAGTGATTGTATGAGGATCTGTGTGGATGGACACATATACTGGCTCACTGGGGAGGGGTACAAAGAAAACAAGTGCTAGAGTTGGATAAGACTGGCTCAAATCCCAACTCTGCCTCTTCCAGCTAAGGCCTTGGGCAAAGACAGTATATCTCTCTGAGACTCAGTATCCCTATCTCTTCAGAGAAATGTAAATAATCCCAACCTTCCCAAACTGTTATGATAATCAGAGCAGATAATGGAAGCAAAAGCTCTTTGAAAGCTGCAAAGCAAAATTCCTGTACTTGTTGTCATGATTGTTGAATGTCAAGGTGATAAAGCAGAGAACAGTGGTGAGGATTGTGGGTTTTGGAATCAAACTGATGAAATCAAGCCTGGGTTTATCTCTTAGTGGTTGGAGGACTGATGAGAAGGTCCTTTGCCTTTCTGATCCTCAGTTTCCTCTTCGGTAGTGGAGTTGATAACTCTATGCAGTGGGGACGTTTTTGTCTCTGGACTCCCTTATACTCTTTAAAAAACTTTTTAAATTACATAATCCCTGTGCCCAATGTAGGGTTCAAATTCAGAATCCCAAGATTAAGAGTCACCTGATCTACCAACTGAGCCAGCCAGGTGCCCCTGGACTCTCTTACACTTTTAAAAATTATTAGAGATCAGATTTTTTATTTATAATTTATATTTATTGATATTTACCATACTAACATTAAAAATGAAATTGTAGGGGCACCTGGGTGGCTCAGTGGGTTAAAGGGTCCTGGGATTGAGCCCCGAATCAGGCTTTCTGCTCAGCAGGGAGCCTGCTTCCCCCTCACTCTCTCTGCCTCCCTCTCTGCCTATTTGTGATCTCTGTCTGTCAAATAAATAAATAAAATCTTTTTAAAAAATTGTAAAAATATTAATTAGTTGAAAAAGAACAATAAACCCATTACCTGTTACCTAAATAGCATGGTTTTAATAAAAAATGTCTGTATTTTCCAAAACAAAAGTTTGGAGAGGAGTGTGGCATTCTTTTACATTTTGCAAATCTCTTTAATGTTTGGCTTAATAGAAGTACACTAGATTCTCCCATTTGCTTTGGCATTCAATCTGTTATGATATGTTTTGGTAGAAGTATATAAAAAAATCTGATCTCATGCAAATACATAGTTGGAAAAAGGCGAAGAATTTTAATAGTTTTTTCAGCTGATTATGGATATTATTCTTTGATACTATACTAAAACTTAAGAAGTAGTAATTTTTAAAAGGTTAGTTGCAATTTGCACTCTGAATCGTAGCAACGAATTCTCATATTCTATTTCATAAAAATTCATTGGTCTTTTTTGCATTTTTAAATAAAATACATTTCTTTTTAAAATTTAATTTAAAAATTTAAGTATAGTTGATATCTTGCATTTTGATTGGATTTTTTGCAAGATGTAATGTAATGCATTGTGTTTTGGAAAATATTGGTTGACTGTGTTGTGCAGACCTTCCAAATATTGATGCATCTTAATATACAATATCAGAAAATTATACTTGACCACATCTCATTCGTCTTTAAATATAAGGAAGCTGTCAAACTCAGTTTTCACTTGAATGCTCAAGTTTTTATTATATTCTATTTCCATTGTGTTATAGTTGAATTATAAATCAGATTGCTTTCCCAACATCCAAGATAATCCATCTCAACGAGAGTAATGGAATTTTTCTGGAAGTTAAGGGAAAAATAAGAAGTCACTTTAGAGCCCTGGACCATCAGCAGACAACCAACCTGGTGAATGCTTTAGGTATCAGTGAGGTGCCAAGATAAGTGTGAGAACGGAGTTGTCAGTCAAGGCCCCACAAAGGGTAGAAGTAAGATCTTAAAGACCAGTTGGCTGAACTTAATGAATTGCTAGAGGTTGGCCTCTTAATCTGACCTGGAATTTAATGCCATGGTGGTGCCATTCTTTCCTTTCACTTCGGTTTCTGCCATGGCCCATCAGTAATTCATTGTGTAGGACATTCATTCAATCAACATTTCTTCAGGAACTTTCTATTTCAGGCTCTGAGTTGGGTGTTGGAGATATGAACACTGCTCAGCCTCTTTGTCTGCCAATGGCTCCTGATCTTTTGGGGAGTCAGATGATCAAATTTAACTTATTGTGATAAGGTTTATGACCAAGGGATGTCCATGAGGTGGTGAGCCCAAGAACAGCTACCCAACTTGTTCCATGATATTAGAGTGGGCTCTTGAAGGATGAATAGGAGTTTGACAGACAGAGAAAGGTCTTTCTAGGCAAAAGCATATGGAAGTGTGAAAGAAAATAGTTTACTCTGGAAGAATGAGAAATGATAGGATCTCTGATTAATGGGAAGAGGTAAGGATGACTGTGGAAAGAGACCAGGTAATGAAAAACGTTGAATGCTGTTGTAAGGAATTTGAACAGGAGAAATCAGACAGATGGTGTCAAACTCAAGCCAGGGTTTTCATAACATCAAGTTGAAAGAGCGAGAACTTCCCCACCCTGACCAGGCACATCGTACATCCTCCCTGCTAGAGTAGAATAAATTCAAGGATGTTGGAAGCTCTAGAAGCAGCTGGACAGGGTGAGCACATGATATTTCTGGCTGTGAAAGGCAGGGATGGGATAAGGACAATTCAATGCATTTCAAAGTCATCCAAAGCAATGCAAGTCTCCATTAACAAATATTTGTTGCCCCTACTGTATGCAGGACAGAGACTCTCAGGGTGCTCAAGCCAAAGGTCAAGTACCCATGCCTGAGAGCTGGGTTCTAGTCTCAGCTCTGCCACTGATCTGCTGCATGAACTGGGGCAAATTGCTTGTCTTTGCTGGGCCAGAGTTTCCCCTTCCGTCCATTGTAGGAGTTAGATTTGCAAATTTTGACTGTGACTCCTAGCTCTCATGTCCTGTGGCTCTGACTTGCTCTCTGATCTCAGACAAGCCCCTTCCCCTTTCTAGACTCAGTTTCATCATCTGTGAAATGGGAGGTAAGGCTAGACGTAACCCAAGACACGTGGAGCCTGTGCCATAGACACTGGAGTCTCCCCCTCCCCCCAGCCCCGGGTCCTGAGCCGTCCCTCCAGCACACTTTAGCTTCCTCTACAATTCTCATCAAGATGCAACATACTTTAAATAGCATCTGCATGACTGGCTGGGTTTTTTTTTCTTCCCAGAGAAGCTCTCTACAAAGTGTGCCAAGTGGCAGCTGTCAGGGCCGAGGTGGCATTTCCCTCAGTGATGCTGACAGCAGCTGTCCCGGCGCAGGCTGAATGGAATGGAAATGACATCATGTTTATTCAGGAAAGACGTTCTCAGACCCAGATCAGTGTCAGCAAGACGCTGGGATGCTCGAGGAGGGAAAACACACCCGAGACCCGTCCCTGGATCTCCTCTCCCAGAAGACACGCCACGCCACACGCCACGCACCCCCCACCCCCGCTTCCGCCCTTACACACACACACAGCACACACTGTGCCCCGCAAATCCGTACCGCCCCGCACAAACAGCTCTCCACGTATACCACACCCCCTCACAAACACACACAAGCACACACTGATACACACCACACACGACACACACACTCCCCGGCCCACACACATGTCGTGCAAACATATCAACACATGCCTCGATGACAGCATACACACATGTACCACGTGTTCACAGATAAACCAACACCCAGGGGCACATGCAGATGCTCGTGTTCGCTCCCCACCTCCAACCACACAGCCACGCATCACAAGCACACGCAGGTAGGGGCTCTGCCGTTAAAGTGGGGGAGGAGCTAAGGCGAGGAATGAAGTGCATAATTGGATCTTGCTTTTTCTTCTCCGTTTCCTCTCTAAGAGGTGTTGTACCCTCTAGTGCTTAGGGCTGTTTCAAGGACCGAACAGCACAAGTAATAACTCGTGTGAGCAAGGCTTTGGAGTTAGGCAGACTTTGCATGGAGGCCGGACTGTGAATTCTAGCTGTGCTCCTGGGTGTGTTATTTAACTACTCTTGAGTCTCAGTCTTTGCATCATTAGCATGGGATGTTTTGAAACATGGGATATCAAGAAAGCCTTAAAATCTCCAGTAAAAAAAACGTGTTAGAATGAAAATCCAGTAAAGTCAGATATAAAATCAACACACAAACATCAGTTGCGTTTCTATACACGAACAACGAACCATCTGAGAAAGAAAGGAAATAATCCCACTCACAATAACATTAAAAACAATAAAATGCTGAGAATAAATCTAACCAAGGTGGTGAAATATCTGTATGACAAAAACTGTAAGACGTTGATAGAAGAAATTTAAAAAGACACAAATGAATGGAATGATATCTCGTGTTCATGGATTGGAATTAATATTATTAAAATGTCTGTACTACCCAAAGCACTCTGTAAATACAATGCAGTCCTTATCAAGATTCTAATGGCATTTTTTTACAGATATAAAAAAAATCCTAAATTCATATGGAACTTCCAAAGACCCGGAATACACAAAATCAATCTTGAGAAAGAAGAGCAAAGCTGGAGACCTCACACTGCCTGATTTCAAACTATGCTACAGAGCTATCATCAAAACATTAAGATAGACCAATGGAACGGAGTTGAGATCTCAGAGATAAATCCAACAGTATATGGTCAACTAAAATTTGACAAAGGAGCCAAGAATACTCAATGGAGAAAGGATAGTCTCTTCCATAAATGGTGTTGGGAAAACTGGATGTTCACAGGAAAAAGAATGAAATTGGACTCCTACCTTACACCAACCCCCCAAATTAACTTGAAATAGATTAAAGACGTGAAGCCATAAAACTGCTAGAAAAAAATAGGGGAAAATCTCTTTGACATTGGTCTTGGCAATGACCTTTTGAATATGACATCAAAAGCACCAGCAGCCAAAGCAAAAATAAACAAGTGGGTCTACATCAAATCTAAAAGCCTTTGCACTGCAAAAGAACAATCAGCAAAATGAAAAGACAACTACAGAACGACGGAAAATATTTGGAAATCATTTATCTGATGTTACTCTCCAGTATATATATATAGAATTCACACAACTCAATGGCAACAAAGCAAATAATCCAATTTCAAGATGGGAAAAGGACCTGAACAGATATTTTTCCAAAGAAGGCATACAAATGACCAGCAGGAACACTGAAAGGTGTTCATCATCATTAATCATCAGGGAAATGCAAACCGAAATACAGTGAGAAATCGCCTCACACCTGTTCGAATGGCCATTATAAAAAGGCAAGAAATAACAAGTGTTGGTGAGGATGTGGAGAAAAGGAAACATTTGGGCACTCTTGGTAGAAGTGTAAATTGATGCAGCTATTGTGGAAAACAGTATGGAGATTCCTTAGAAAATAAAAAATAGAACTATCACATGATCCTGCAATCCCACTTCTATGTATATACCCAAAAGAAATTACCATCTCTAAGAGATACCAGCATTCTCATGTTCATTGCATCATTATTTACAAAAGCCAAGACGTGAAAACAACATAAGTGTCCATTGGTGGTTGAGAATAAAGAAAATGTATGATAAATATATATGTTTGTGTATATATATATGAAAATATATGTGTATATACATACACATATATATACACATATACATATATGAAAATGTGATACATATGTGCATATCACATATATAATGGAATCTTATTCATAAGAAAGAAAAAATCCTACCGCTTGCAACAATGTGGATGAACCTTGAGTATATTACACTCAGTGAAGTAAGTTAGATGCAGAAGGACAAGCACAGTATGATCTCACTTACATGTGGAATCTAAAAAGCCTGAGCTCATTGAAACAGAATAGATGGGTGGCTGCCAGAGGCAGGGGTGTGGGAGAAATGGGTGAAGGTGATCAAAGAGTACATACTTCCAGTTTAAGATCAGAAATTCTGGGAATCCAATGTATAGCACGTTGATTATAGCTAGCAATACTGTATGGTATACTAGAGAGTGGATCTTAAAAGTTCTCACCATACACACTCACAAACCTAACAATATACACACCTATCAAATCATCACGTTGTACACTGGAAACTTACACATTGTTATATGTCTGTTATATCTCAATAAAGCAGGAAAAAAACGAGATTTTTTGATACCCATTCCTGCATAACAATGACTGCCAAAAGTTTATGGGTTACAACAGCAGCTATTTATTTTTCTTTTTAAGTTTTATTCTAATTTTATTTAAATTCAATTAATTAACAGTGTATTATTAGTTTCAGAGGTAGAGGTCAGTGATTCATCAGTCTTATATAACACCCAATGCTCATTACATACATACCCTCTTTAATGCCCATCACCCAGTTACCCCATCCCCCACCGCCCTCCCCTCTAGCAACTCTCAGTTTGTTTCCCATGATTAAGAGTCTCTTACGGTTTGTCTCCCTCTCTGGTTTCATCTTATTTCATTTTTTCCTTCCTTCCCCTATGCTCCTCTGTCTTGTTTCTTAAATTCCACATATGAGTGAGATCATATAATTATCTTTTTCTGATTGACTTATTTCACTCAGTACAATACCTTCTAGTTCCATCCACCTCATTGCAAATGGCAAGATCTCATTTTTGATGGCTGTACAATATTCCATTATAAATGCACGTCTGTGCGCGTGCACACACACACCCCACATCTTCTTTATCCTTTCATCTGCCGATGGACATCCAGGCTCTTTCCATAGTTTGGCAAATGTGGACACTGTTGCTATAGACATTGGGGTGCAGGTTCCCCTTTGGAGCACTACATTTGTATCTTTGGGCTAAATCCCTAGTAGTGCAATTGCAACAGAAGCTCTTTATTATTCTCTTTTTTTTTTTTTTTAAGGAAAGGGAGAAGCAACTCCTTTCTTTTTTTAAAAAAAATATTTTATTTATTTATTTGACAGACAGAGATCACAAGTAGGCAGAGAGGCAGACAGAGAGAGAGGAAAGGAAGCAGGCTCCCCGTTGAGCAGAGAGCCCGATGCGGGGCTCGATCCCAGGACCCTGAGATCATGATCTGAGCCGAAGGCAGAGGCTTTAACCCACTGAGCCACCCAGGCGCCCCTATTATTCTCTTAATACTATGTGTTGACCAGGCAATAATTCTGCTCCACGGGTATAAGCTGAAGCTATGGAAGGTGTGAAAGATCCAATATTGCCTCTCTCACCCAGCTGGTGGTGAATGTTGACTGGAAGCTCCTCCAGGGCAGCTGGTCAGGGAGCTCTGTTTTCCTCCACTGGGACCTCTCCCTGTGGCTGCTTGGGTTCTCTCACGGCATGGCAGCTTCGTTCCAAGAAGGAGCATTTCAAGAGGTGAAGGAGGAAGCTGCAGACCTCTCAAGGTTTGGCCTAGGAAACCACATAGTGTCACTTCGACTGCATCCCATCAGTCTAAGGAAGTCACAGCGCCAGGTCAGAATCAAGAGGAGGGAAATAGATGCCACCTCTTGATGGGTGAGTGACTAGGTAACATTTCAGCAGGGTGGGGATGGAAGATACCCATGTGGTCCCCTTTGGAGACACAGTCTGTATCATAGAGATAACAACTTCCCTCTCAAGATTGAATGTAGGCCAAGTGTTTAACGTCCTCACCCAGTGTGAATGTCCTTCACTGAGATCTGCCACAGTCTTCACATTCCTCTCACAGGGAACATAGCTTTGACTGCCAAGGAGCGGTGTGGTCACGGATTTGAGAACCAGGTATAATCCTGATTATCTGCCTGTTGAAGCTTCTGGCTCATTGTTCAAGTAGAAAGGGGGAGGGGGAGCACATCCCTTCTACTCTCTGAGCCTCAGTGTCCTCATACAGGGGTCAGGCACATGGTAAGGCCTAGTGATGGCAGTCATTGTTTAAAGTCATTACTATTCTGGTGTTGGGGCCAGAATGGAGTCTGGAACAGGGCCTCCCTGAACTCTCAGCATTAAGACTTTATACACTGAGGCACTAGAAGGACAAGGTCTGTGGATTCATAGAGAGCCTCCACCCCTACCAAACAGGGCTCCCCCAAGATGGGTTTGGCCCTTCCTCCTCTGCCTTCCCCACCCCAGCTCCCTAGTTTAGATTAGATTCTACTGCATGTGTAGAGTATATATCCTTTGTGTTTTTATTTTTTAAAGATTTATTTATTTATTTATTTATTTGAGAGAGAGTGAGTGAGCCTGGAAGGGAGGGGAGAGGGAGAAGAAGAGAGAATCCCAAATAGACTCTGCACTGAGCACAGAGCCCGACCTGGGGCTCGATCTCATGACCCCGAGCTCATGACATGAGCCAAAACCAAGAGTGGTTCCCTTAACCAATTGCACTATCCAGGCACCCCTGTTTGTGTCTTCAAAACCTGACAGTGGTTCTGTTAGGTAGGAAGTCTTATTCCTATTTGACCCACGAGGAACCTGAAGTTAAGAGAGGGACAGTGGGGGTGCCTGGGTGGCTCGGTGGGCTAAAGCCTCTGCTTTCGGCTCAGGTCATGATCCCAGGGTCCTGGGATCAAGCCCCGCTTCGGGCTCTCTGCTCAGCAGGGAGCCTGCTTCCTCCTCTCTCTCCCTGCCTATCTCTCTTGCCTACTTGTAATCTCTGTCTGTCAAACAAATAAATAAAATTAAAAAAAAAAAAAGAGAGGGACAGTGAATTACCCAAGGTCATAGCATCACCTGTGGCAAAGTTCTTGTTTCTGACTCTTCTATTTCTACCCTGGCACTGACAGGACCTAGCCCCCCTGAGTCAACACTTATTGCAAGATGGGTCCAAGATGGCAGGTGTCGAGATTGAGGGTTGCCGGTGGGGTGATGGGAACATCCTTCTCTAACCCTCTGTGGCACACAGCTAGGGATAGCATAAAACACATGGTTTGAAATCGGATGGTCCTGGGTTCGAATCCCAGCATTGCCACTTCCTTGGGCAAGTGACTTCACCACTCTGGGCGTTGGTTTGAAAAGTAGGGATAATCAGAGGACCTACCTCTTGGGCTTGTTGTGAAGATTCAACAAGATAATATGTGTGGAAGTACAGAGGTTAGCATATGGGGGTGTGCATAAGTGAAACAAGATTAACAAAACATCAAAGCCATTGAAGCTAAGGCATTAGTACATGGGGCTTCATTATGTCATCCTATTTTTGCATCTTCCTTAGTAAAGCAAGGTTTTTGAAGAGTTTTTCCTAATTGTCCAGGGTGGGAGGAGCTTTTCCATGAGAGGACCACACGCTACTCCACTGAGGGAGTTGACTGTCATTATAACTCAAGTGTCACTTTAAGACAGGTGCAGACACCCAAAATGTCAGGAATAACTGTTAAAGACCTTACTGACATGCCCTTTGTGTCAAGTCTCCTGCTTGTGTCACCTACCTGGGTATTCCTGATAAGGTCCCACTTGTCCCCCACCCCTACTTCAGCCTGGATCCTCCCTGCTCCATCCTGTCACCCCACCATGAATGAAAAGATGATATTCCAGTTTCATTCTTTCCTTATTTCCCAACTGTTTTCTCCTTCCTTTTTTAAACAACTCTATTGAGATATAATTCACACCTTGGCCATTGTATAAATTCTTTGAAGAATATCTATTCAGATCCTTTGCCCAGTTTGTAATTGGGTTACTTGTCTTTTTATTATTGAGTTGTAAATATTCTTTTTATCTTCTGGATCCAAGTCCTTTATCAGATGAATGACTTGTAAATATTTCCTCCCATTTATGGTTTCCTTCTGTCTTAAGTTGGAGTCTCTTCTTCCAGATTTCACTCTAATCTCAGCTCTGTTAAATCCCAGAAACTTACATGGGAAATGTTCCTTTTTGACTGGGTGACCTTTAGCAAGTAACTCAACCTCTCTGAGCTTCAGTTTCTGTACCCACAAAGGGTAGGCAATGCCTGCTTCACTGGATCATTGGGAGAAACGGACATGGTGAGGAAATGAAAGCTCTCTGGTAAATGTAGACCCAACAGCTGTTGCAATCAGAATCCACCTTAAATCGACTTCAAATCTGGAAAAGCATTATCATTTGGTGGACAGTCATTTACTTAATGTAAGTGGTACAATATCAAATTATATTATTATATAAAATTATTTAATGCAGAATCATTACTGTTACTGTTTAGAGCCTATAAAATGTAGTACCTATTGGTCATTCCTAGCAGAATCTAGGCATGCAGCACTTCCAGTTCGAGATGTACTGCTGGGCCCATACCTTTGTCCTTTATCTCCTATCCTGACCCACCACCAAAATAAAAGAAGACAAGTTAAGTTAAAGAAAGAGTAAGTCCACAATAGCAAATGTTGGGATTGGGGAGGTTCATCATCTTTCTCTTATAAAAACAGGTTCAGGGGTGCCTGGGTGGCTCAGTGGGTTAAAGCCTCTACTTTCAGCTCAGGTCATGATCCCAGGGTCCTGGGATCGAGCCCCACATCGGGCTCTCTGCTCTGCGGAGAGCCTGCTCCCTCCTCTCTCTCCCTGCCTGCCTCTCTTGCCTACTTGTAATCTCTGTCTGTAAAATAAATAAATAATATCTTAAAAAAAAAAAAAAACAGGTTCAGCAAATGTGTAAAAGGAAGAAAACAGATAGGAGAGTGTTGATGGATGGAGTGGGCCCAGCCTAGAATACACTCATGGAGGGTCACAGGAAAGGTCCATGAAAATATTCTGTCCTGGAGTGGAGCTTTATTGGAGGGTAAAAGAGAAGAGGGGTTGAGGACAACATATTACCTGCAGGACTGTACATCAGATTACGTTTGTCTCTCCAGCCCTTTTACCTTGTGTAGAAAGCAGGCCATAGAATTTACCCCAGGCCCAAACCGAGAAGACTCTTTTATAAAAAAAACTAAGAAATCTAAGAGAAATCTAAGGCTCCTATATGCATTTTAGTCATCTAGAGTGAAGGTTTCTTCATTCTAACATTTAGGGGCTAACTCTCGGCATACTTGCCTTAAAACAAAGCCTTGCCAGTCATATGCTCCCTTCTATCCTATGTGGAGCACAAAAATCTTCAGTTGGTGGGAAGCCTAGTAGAAAACTAATTTTCTTACAGAACAACAGAGGAAACCCACAGTCCTTTTAAAAATGTTAACAGACACCCAAGGAACAGCAAGCATATGAAGAGAACCAACATCATGAAATTTTCTAAAAAGATCAAGCTAAGTGGAAAAACTGACATGAGAGGAAATAGAACTAATTCAGAAAACAGAAGAGAATTTTTAAATATCGTCTAGTTAATATACTCAGGTTATAAAATATTATAGCCATAAAAGACAGGTTGTCATTAGAAAAATAATCAGAGGATAAAAAATAACTCTGAAGGATTAAAATTATAATGAAAAAATTTACCAGAGACCCTGAAACACATATATGTGCATATATTATAAGGATGAGTTTTATATGGACCACGTTGAACCTTATAAAGAGTGAACAGAAAACAGAAGAGGGTTAGAAATATCCAAAGAAATAGCAGCAGAGAATTTCACAATCTTTACACTGAAAGGACCTATTACATACCCAGCACAATGGATAAAATACATATAGGCATATCTTTGTGAGATATCCTTGTGAGGCATATCTTTGTGAGATATCAAGGTAAATGTAGGCATATCTTTGTGAGATATCAAGCTAAAGGAGAAATCCTTAAAATTTTCAGAGAGAAAAAACAGTCCACCAACAAAAGAGTGGATTCAGATTAGCACTATCCTTCCCTTCAGCAGCACTGGGTTCTAAAAGATAAAAGAGAAATATTTTTAACATTCTGAAAGAAAATGATTTTCAACTTTGATGCAATGTCCATCCTTATTATCAGTCAAATGTGAGGGAGAGAATATTTTTAGACGTGCAATGATTCATAAAATTTACTTTCCATACACTCCATTTTAGAAGGTTATTTGAAGATGTTGTCTAATAATAATAAGGAAATAAGCCCAGAAAGAAAAAAGCATGAGACTTAGGAACAGTGAATCGAATCCCAAAACAGAAGGATGACAGTGAGGTTGTAGGGTTAGAAAGAAACCTGTCCAAAAAAGAGGAGGAGATTGGGTGGGTTAGAAGAGAAGTTTCTGAGGAAGTGGGGGATTCAACAGGCTAGTGGAGTAATAGAAAATTTGAAAAAAAAAAAAAAAAACATTGAAGACGTAATAAGTCATAAAAAAGAAAACAAAGGCAATTAGAAACTCCAGGAAAAGCAAACATTTGTAAGAAAGTCATGGTCCAAATACAAACTAAATTAATATGTGGTAATATTTTTAGTGTTTGATAGATCATAAGAAAAGAGAATCAATTTGACTGTGATGTTAGGAAAAGTCTCCTACTAAGTGACCCAAGGGTCTTGATATTTGATTTTAAGAGAAGAAGTGAAATCCTAAGTTATTACTTGACTCATCAATAAGTAATACTCACACAGTCTTAGTAAAGTATATGCTATTTCTTGACTTTCAACTCAAAGTCAAACTGTGGCCCAAGCACAGAGGAATTTGTTGGGGTTGATAAATACCAGTGAAAAATAGCTAGTAACAGTGGGAAAATCAAAATTTAGCCGGCAGAAAGGAGAAGCAAATGGTAGGAGTGCAAAATCCTCACTTTCAAAGTGAGGGGTCAAGAAATATATTTTTTTTTAAGTAGTTTGAGAGTCAAGAACAAGAAGCAATGATCTTATGCAAATTATTCACATACCATTTAAAGTTTCAAAGGTAATGAATAGGAGGTAAATAAATAATTATTTAAGCATCACATGTTGGGAGAAAACAAAAAAAGAGGTAGACTCCATGAGCTAAATTCCTATCTTTCAGATCATGGAGTTGATATTATGCAAAGATAAACCAAGAAATAAGAAAGAAAACCTAACTAGCTAGAGATATGGAGTTACTCAAGAGAAAGAAAGACAAACTCTATTTTTTTTATTGTTTTTTTCCAGTGGGACGGAGTAGGTGGGGGTGAAGGTAGGACGGAGTGGAAGACTTGCTTTTGATCACCACCTTTTCTGTAACATTTGGTTTGTTGCTACGTACACAGAGTGCTATGATCCAAAAAGAATTGTTTAACAGGGGAAGGAAGGATTTCAGGTATTTTAAAAGAAACAACTCAAGTGGGTATCAAGATTCGCTGTCTGCCATATGGCTGCCATTTAGACAATTTCCACTTCTGTTGAAATCCCAGCTTTGCTTCCTGACAGCTCTCTGATTTGGGCATGTCACTTCTCACAGCCTCAGTTTTATCCCTGGTAAAGAGGGAACAATATCCTTCCCGGGTCAAAGTAGTGCAGGCTACATGATGAGGTATAAACCTCCCAGTGCCTTCCTTCCCTCCCTGCCTCTCCGCCTCCTTCCCCCTATCCTCATCAGCCCCGGGGGCGGGGTGGGGGTGGGAGGCTGTTGGGAGCCTGAGGTGTAAGACTGGTTTTAAAAATTCAACAGGAAAAAAAAAAAAAAGACCTCGGTGTCTAAGAAACGGTCTTTGCAGCACAGCGGTGAATGGATGTTTTGCCTTGGTGCTGCTTCTGCCTCCCAAGGAACGGTCTGGACCAGCTGGTGTGTGTGCGCGCGTGCCTGTGTGCGTGTGTCTATCCGCGCGCGCGCGCATGTGTGTGCGCGCATCACAGCCTAGTGGTCCCTATTTAATGCTCGGGAAGGGGGTGTCAGCTGGAGGCTGCCGAGCGGCAAGCTTCTCGCTGAAAACGGAGGGCAAGGGGGTGACTGCTTAATGACTAGATGTTAAATGTTCCAAACAATTTATACATTTAGAATCCTAAGTTTTCAAAACTCAGCCCGCCGCGCAGTTCTGCAGATCTTGTTTATAACACATTTGGCTAAAATTATCTCAGTGCGTACTGCACCTCCCATATAGCACAGATGCTCCGGAACCTGCAGCTCTGTTTTGATCCCAGATATTCGTGCTGAAGCTATTTGTGTTCTCTGTAAATGAAACACGAAACCGAGGAACGGTGGCTCTGGTGATTTTTATAAATATATGCCTAATCTTCGCAGCGGGCACTGGGGTTCAAGTTTTATTTGTGTGTGTTTTTGCCTCCTAGTGCCCCAAGGGGCTTGTTTTCCCATGTGCCTACAGGGGCTGCTGCCTGCTCAGGGAGGAAAAGCTAGGATGGAGCCAAGTTTCATTCCTGAGGACCGTCCTTGTCCTTGTCCCTGGGGAGATCGCTTGGAGCAGGGCACAGATCGGGGGCTCTGGACTCGGCCGCAGCTTTAGGTCATTCTTCTCCCGCCTGAGCCTCACCTTCCTCATCTGTGAAATGGGGAGAGTATTATTTTGTACCTCACAGCGGGGTGGGTATGAGGATTAGACGAAATGCTCAATAGATGTTGGTTCATTCATTCAAGTGGTATTTACCGAGCAGACTAGGGGTTCTTAAGTTCTGCGGTACAGCCAGATCCTGGGGAAAGCTTGAACTGCTCCAGATGTGGGCACTCTGCCTCAGATCACCTCAGACTCTCGGGTGAGAGGGCACAAGCCTCCGTGGTTGAACCCCCCAGGAGTTACCCATGTTTGAGAACCCCTGACCTGAATAAGTGCTTCCCAGACTTTGATGTGCACACGAGTTCCCTAGGATTTGTTAAAATACCGAATATGGATGGAGGGCTAGGTCAGGGGGTGGGACAGGGGTTCTAGAGCTGCATTTCTTTCTTTCTTTTTTCTTTTTGAGAGAGAAAATGAGAGAGAGAGAAAGCGCCCACATAAGCAGGGGCGGGGGGAAGGGCAGGAGAGGGAGAGAGAGAATCTTAAGCAGGCTTCACACCCAGCATGGAGCCCAAGACGGGGCTTGACCTCACCACCCTGAGATCGTGACCTGAGCTGAAATCGAGAGTCGAACACTTAACCAGCCGAGCCACCCAGGTGCCCCTAGAGCTGCATTTCTAACAAGCACATGGTGGTGCTGGTGTGGCTGCTCTGAGGTCCACACGTTGAAAAGCAAGATTCTAGGCACTCTGGTAGGTCCTTGGGTACCAAGTTAGGGTGGGCAGAGGTAGTTACTGCCCACATAGATCTTATGAGGGGTACAAACAATTTAACAGTTAATGATGGAGATAAATGTTACAACAGGGGAAGGATAGGGTCCCATGAGGTTGTGTTGGGGGCCATCGGACCAGGCTTTGGGAGTCGGGGTGGGTGGAGGGATCAGGAATGGCTTCCTGGAACAAGATAAGTGTTAGCCAAAAGAAAGAGATGTCAGCCCAGGAAATGCTTTCTGTCTCAGGCCCCACTTCTCTCTTCGCTTCTGTCTGCTTTCCTCCCTCAGACGGGTGGCCTCTTTTTCTCCTGGGTCATGGCAGGGCATGGCCCACAAGGCTCTTAGGCTTACATCCAAAGTGCCTGACCTTCCATTTCAGCTCTGGGTCCAAAATCCCAGGCCAGGCCTCTGAGTGATCCAGCTTGAGTCGTTTTCCCACACCTGGACCAAAGGATCGTGGCTCTGGAAAGGGTCGTGTTGATTAGCGTGACTCTCATGCCAGAATCCTTGAATGGATTGTGCCCATGTGCGTGTGTGTTGAGGAGGGGGGATTAAGAACTTCCCAGAAAAAGGACAGGAGCCCCAGAAATGGGAAGAGGCTGGGCGGCCAAATAGTAAGTGTCCCCTAAACTACATTAAGGAATATGGGCTTCGTAAACAGGCCATGGGAAGCCATGGAAGGTTTTGGAGGCATAGCTTGATTGGAGTTAGGAGAGATTATGCCCCTAGTGATGCAGAGGAAGAAAGGAGGAGACTGGGAGACCAGTGGAGGCCACCACAGTTTTCCAGGAGGGATGAGATGGGGACCGGCGTTCTGGGTACCAAAGCAGGGAGAAGAGGTGTGCGATGTGGACACACAGTGAGGAATGAGTGATAGGAAGCAATTGGGATGATCCGGTCTGTGGTCCTGGCGATGTGGAGCCCATTCATTACCATGGAGGGTGATGGGAATGAAGTCTTCACATTGAAATCCACCTGAGTCCCTTCCCCGGTGGCTGAAGAGAGGAGAGGGCCTGAGATCAATGTTCATTTTAGAAGGTTCAACGTGTGGATACGGAGAGGACACATACATTCAGAATTGTTGGTACGATTCTGTTAATCTCACAAAGGGACCCCAAGCCTGTTTGCATAGCTAACTTTGCCAAGAGGCTCAAGGAATTTCTTAAAGGATGGACAATCTTCTATATCAGGGGTCTGCAAACTGTGCCTGTCTTGTAAATATAGTTTATTTGAACATAACCCACTCATTCATGTGTTGTTTTGCCTACAAATACTAAAATATTTACCACTTTGCCCTCTATAGAGAAAGCTTTCTGACTCCTATTTCTTATCAAGTTGACCTTGGCTTCTTCTCACTACCATTGTCACCCAGCCCCAGAAACCAAGGACCGCCCATCTTCTCTTCCACAGAGAGGGACTCAGAGAGCCCCAGAGATTAACAGATTAAAATCTGTTTTTATTTTTAATTTTTAAATTTTGTCTTTTTAAAGATTTTATTTATTTATTAGAGAGAGAGAGAGAAAGAGAGAGAGCGCACAAATAGGCAGAGGTGCAGGCAGAGGGAGAGGGAGAAGCAGGCTTTCTGCCAAGCAGGGAGCCCGATGCGGGGCTTGATCCCAGGACCCTGGGATCATGACCTGAGACACCCAGGTGCCCCTAAAAATCTCTGTTTTTAATTCAAAAGTGTGAATCCTTGTTTACCTGGGCCCACCTGTCCATTCCAAAGTCATTACCAGGTGAGATCCCTGGAGGCCTGGTGAGTCCTCATGCAAAAAGCATGCCCGGGTGTTCCCAGCTGTCCCAGTTTGTGCATCAGACTGCTCCCTGGGCTTCCTTTTCCTTTGGAGAGGGGATGTCAAGCAATTCGTGGGAAGGCTGAAGCTGGTTATTAAGCTGCAGGATGAGAGAGCAGAGAGGAAATTCTGACAATCCAATCGCGAGGGGGCGACCAGGAAGGGAGGGGCGGTGAGAGACATCAGTGCAAGCACCCTGGGTATGCTACCCAGCTCAGCCGGGACAGGAGGAGGAGCGTACTTAAGAAGGATCCAGAAGAGCGTGAGAGGGTAGGAAAGCAGGTTTGAAGGTTTGAAGGCTGAGGAAAAGGCAAGGCTTGTGAAAGATGTTTAGAACACACTGAAGGTCCTTCAGGGATGTATCTGGGGAGAGAGACACAAGAGAGAGACTCACTGCTTGGTGTGAGTGTAATGCTAACCCAAGACAGAACATTCTGGTTTTTTTCCCTTTCCCCTCACGAAGGAGAACACTTTTCAGAAAAGAGAAGGAAGAGCTTCTTTTCATGAGAGTGGCTATTATGTACCAGGAGCAAATCAGACATTAGGCAGTCTTCAGTTATTTTAAGGTTTTTT
>PISX010021098.1:6682-34499 GCA_004024625.1 Mellivora capensis
GAAGAGGAAGAAGAAGAAGAAGAAGAAGAAGAAGAAGAAGAAGAAGAAGAAGAAGAAGAAGGAGAAGAAGAAGAAGAAGAAGAAGAAGGAGAAGAAGAAGGAGAAGAAGAAGGAGAAGAAGAAGAGGAAGAAGGAGAGGAAGAAGGAGAGGAAGAAGGAGAGGAAGAAGGAGAGGAGGAGGAAGAAGAAGAAGAAGAAGAAGAACAAGAAGAACAAGAAGAAGAACAAGAAGAAGAAGAAGAACAAGAAGAAGAAGAAGAAGATGAAGAAGAAGGAGAAGAAGAAGGAGAAGAAGAAGGAGGAGGAGGAGGAGGGGGGGAGGAGGAGGAGGAGGAAGGAGGAGAGGGAAGAGAAGAAGCACTTAATGGTAAAGCAGTAATGACAGGAACAGCAATAACCACTGTGGACTGAGTATCATTAATGGTGTGGATATCACACACACATTGCCTCATCTTTGCTACTGAACTTAAAAGGGACTAGTTTTCATTATCTTCATGTGTCAGTCTGTTTGGACTGTTGTAACAAAAATACCATAGATTTAGGGCTTATGAACAGTAGACAATTGTTTCTCACAGTTCTGGGGGCTGGAACTCCAAGACCAAGGTGCTAGCAGGTCTGGAGTCTGTTGAGAACCCGCTCTGGTTTACAGATATCTGTCTTCTCCCTGCATCCTCACTCAGTGGAAGGGCAAGGGGGTTCTCTGGGGTTTCTCTATAAGGGTACCAATCCCATGCATGAGCATCCCAACCTCATTACCTAATCACCCACCAAAGGCCCATCCCGAGGGTTAGGTTTCAATATATGAATTTGGGGAGGGCACAAACATTCAGTTGATAGTTGATAGCAGTTTACAGATGTGCAAACTTAGACTAAAACAAAGTCCAGTACCATTTCTAGTTACATAGCCAGAAGCCACCGTAAGACTGGAACCCAGATCTGTCTGTCCAAAAGAAGGTTCTCCTCACCTTACCACCATCCTTCCTTAACACCGACTGAATGCCAATAGACATCCAAAAATGTGCTCATATAAATTTATGTATTGGGGCTATTTATTTATTTATTGGCTCAGCACTCTTGCAATCACATCACCAAACTTCTCAGAAAGTGATTCTATTACTCTTACCTTATTTACACTATTAAGAGAGATGCTGTATTTCTCAGTGTACTCAGCTTGTGCATTCCTGCCACGCTTAATGACCACTTTGCAGAGCCATAAACTAATTTTCCACATAATGATAAATTTCAACCTCTCCTCCAGTGTCTTCTCTTTTTCAAAGAAGATAATTAATGAAATATACTTAAAAATAAAGGCCTGCAGGAAACTGAGTAATCACAACATAATGACAGGAAAGTATTAACTCATTCAATAAATATTCAACAAGCATCCATTCTGCCCAGGCGCTGTACTGGGGACTACACGTAAAGCGGTAAACAAGACACACTTTTTGACGTCAAGGAACTTGCAGTGTGATAGCAGATACAGACAGAAAGAATTTGTGATGTGAAAAGCACTTCCTTAGAGGTAAGTACAGGGGCTCTGGTGTTGATGACTCTGCAGGTTCTGGAGTAACCGCCTGAAGACAGTGATGTCTCTGCTAAGAACATGAATAGAACTGGACCAAATGAAGAGAAGAGTGCAAGTGTTACACACACACACACACACACACAGGCCTTTATACACAAGAAAGAAGTAGCTGGAATGCACATCATGAGGATAGAAACTCACTAAGAATCCTCAGAGTTATAGGAAATTACTTTTGAAGCAGAGCCCATAAAAACAGATGTGTATAGAGCCAACACTTATTTTCAAGGTGGAGAATGTATTGGAGATAGTGAAATCTGAGGCTAGAGTTTGAGTTAGAAGCTGTCCCTGCAGGAGGTGAAGCATGACTGTTGAGTCTTCCAGGTAGTGAGTTCTCTAACCCACCATCTGTGCATCATGCAAATGGGAAATTCAGCAAACCAGTAGCCAAATAGGTCTGGACAATCATGAGCAAGAAACAGAGAGGTCAGAGAAAGAGGCTCAGAAAAACTCACGGAAGAGACTGAAAAGGACCACGTGTGTAGAGAATGGCCTGGGACACAGGCACGGACTCAGAGATATTTACAGAAATACGGAGGAAATGACTGGCATTCAGGAGAGTTGGAAGAAAAAGCAGGAGAAGGAAGAAAACAAGACACTCTAGTCATGGAAGTCAGAGTAAAAGGCAGACTCAGGTGAGGAGACGTTTGTGAGGTGAGGTGGCCTCCAAAAGCTTCAGTGAGTGGTTGGGGTGAAGATTTCTGATCTGTGATGAGCAAGGGTAAAAGGTATATGGCCAATGCTTTGGAAAAGCTGAGGGGTGTGTGTGTGTGTGTGTGTGTGTGTGTGTGTGCGTGTTTGGGTGGTGATTCCATTTGAATTATTTGATTTGTGTATTTAATACAAGGTGGAGAAGTCATCGTCTGGAAGTAGAGTTGAGCTGAAAGAAAACATCACCCTCTCCTTCTGAGCTTGGGGAGGTGAACATAACAAAAACAAGAAGGGCTGTAGTTGAAGGAAACGTTGAAGGAAGAAGTCAGGATGTAGTTGGCTCAGCATGGGGGTGGGATTTGTTTGGGTGCAGAGGGATATTTGGGGAAGAGCTGAGCAATTGCACAGAGAAGGAGGAGGAAGGAGGAGGAAAGCTGAACAGACCATGACAGAGCAAACCAGCTGGGAGTTTAAGGGGACAAGGAGATGACATAGTTCCTTTTAAGAAGAGTGGTTGGTTTGAGGGATTCAATTGTGAGTTCCCTGGAATAAGAACTGAGGAATAGAAATGAGGAGGACAGAAAATAAATTCATTAAGCCCTTGAGAATTGACTGAAGGTAGAGAATGAAAAAGTAATCACCATGCTCCATTTTCTTGTTTCTAGTTCCACCTGTACTCCACAGTTAGCATTCAATTGTCTTCCTCCAGTCTACCATTTTTCTATTCTCCCTTATTTTCTTTCAAAAACAAGCTATTGTATCACTGACTAAAAAAACTGGAAGAATTTCAGAGATCATCTAGTTGAACATCACATACTATAGGTGATAAAACTCACTTCAGGAGAGATTATATAAATTGCTGGTGTCTTATAGCTAAGACATAGTCAAAATTAAACCCGGATGTGCCAACTTCCAGCACGGGGCTCCTTCCAAAAGTATTGTAAATATTCTATGAATTTTAGAATGTTGAAAATTTTCAGCTGATCATTCAAAAGTCCTATTTATCCATAACCTTTAAAAGTAAAACATTAAGTCCATTTGATGCAAAGATAAACTGTCAATTAATTTTTCCAAACTGTTTGGTCAGTAACCAAGTCTTGAGAGATCATTTTGCATATAAAAGACACCGTGTGTGTGTGTTTGTGTGTGTTGGGGAGAGGGAGAAAGGGAAATAAGTTTGGAAAAGGGAAATATAGCTTATAAATAAAAAATAAAATAGAGGACAAAGTCCTTAACCTCAAAGAACTTAAGATATTTTCAGGGAGATGCAACCTGAAATGACAGATCAATTACAAAGCAATTTATCAAAATTACATAGAGCATAGTAAGTACATAAGCCTGAAGATGATGAAGGGTCAAGGAGTGATTCTAAATAATGCTGTTCCAAAAAGCAATATAAAAATCATGGCTGAGAAACCATGCATCCCGTTGGTGGCAGCCACACATAAATTACTCATAGCAAAACTCCAATGGAATGTGTTCAATCCTATGCAGTCTGGCATTAGGCATCATTCTCCTAGGTTCTGGGTTGGATTTGGACAGGAGAACAATATAGAGCTTTTATTGTTTTCAAAGTCACATAGTCTCTGTCCTTACATTTCACGGGCTTTGTGTCATTCACGTTATTTGACCCCATCACTCTCTCTGCTCTGCTGTTATTGATCATTCTCCCAGGTAAAGGGGCTGTGTGGTGTGAGTCTCCCCACCTAAACTCTGTTCTCTGTTTATGTGTGTCATTCTTCCAGATTGTTCTGAAGTTTCACCCATTCTTTTCTCTCTCGCTTTCTCCGGGTGTTCGCTGCCCTCACCGCCTTTGGGAAGCCATTTTACTTCTGCTCCCCAAGTTCTCAAATCCGCCTTCACTCTCTTGCTTACATTCCTTAGTTCCCTTGCACCCTCAGGCTCCTTTGCTGGGCATCTGCCACGTCCCCACTTACCTGCACCATTGTAATCTGGCTCCCTGTGCTACTTTGCCTCTCCCTTCCCCTGGCCCACGATCCAACATGGACTTTTCAGGAATTACATTTTTTCAATGAGTATAACTTCCAGAAAGCTTTGAATATACTCTTCTTGTGTTTTCCCTCTGGAACTCTGCAATACGTACATTTTTTAACCATGTTAAGTAAAGAGAAAATATGGGCGTCAGAAAGACATTTTCATGTCGGAAACACTTCACTACAAGAACTACTCACATGCTTCATATATATCTGTGCATATATATCTTGGCTCTTGTGAACTTACGTGGGCATATTATATATTCACTACATATGTGTGTAAGCATGTATAATTACACATGTGTACGCACAGTATATGTGTATCTGTGCATACATGTACACAGTGATAGAAGGAGCTGAGGACTTATTGCCCATGGTATAAAAATCCCCCAATACATGCCTAAATCCTTGTGCATTCCTTGATTAAACCACATCCTTTATGCTCCCCCACCTCCTTCTTTAGGTAAAGCATGAGCACTAATAACACACGGAGTTAAAGCATATAATTCTATCGATGTTGAGTAAGCACTGCCCGCCATCCCCCCGATGATGTGTGGTGTCAATCTCTGTGCTAGCACCCACCTTCTCCCCTTACTGGCAAATTCTAGAAGCTCATTTCCAACCTCCCCACACACCTACAATGGTCTGCACTTACCTCAATTCTTCTTTCTTTAATTCTACTCCCTCAACATGGGTTTGCTTTGCTTTCTTTAACACAGTCATCATCTCACAGGTTTGTATTTTTGTTGATGCTGTTTTGGTGAAAACATTGTAGTTCTACTCCCTTAGCAAATTTTAATTATGTAATAGAGCGTTATCAACTGTCATCACCATGGCTTACCTTAGATCTTCCAACTCATATGGATACCATACAGTATCTCTCTCACTGTCTGACTAATTTCACTTAGCATAATGCACTCAAGACCCATCTGGGTTGTAAATGGGAGGATGGCCTTCTTTCTCAAGACAGAATGAGACTTCAGTGTGTATGTGCACATCTTCCTTATCTAGTCATCTGTCTATTGACGGACACTTAGTTTGTCTCCACCTCCTGACTACTGTGAATACTATTGAAAGGAACGTGGGAGTGAAAATATCTCTGGGACCCCATTTTGCATGTATGCCTTTGGATATACGCTCAGCAGTAGAATTGCTGGATCATTCATTCCTAATTTTCTGAGGAGCCTCCATGCTGTTCTCCACGGTGGCTGCACTGGTTTGTGTTCCCATCAACAACGCAGCTCCCTTCCCTCCACATCCACAAATACTTGTTATTTTTGTCTTTTTCATGATGCCATTCTAACAGGTGTGTGGTGATAGCTCATTGTGGTTTTGATTTGCATTTCCCTGATGATCAGGGATCACCAGGCTTTGTTCATCCCCTGCTTTCTCTTTTTTGCTGTAACAATATCTTATTTCTTCTTTTAATCATTAGACATTATTGCCCTCATATGTTCCATAATTTCTCTTTTCTTCTCAGTTATTTTTCCAGTTTTTGTAGAAATGGCCTCAACCTTTTCCTCCCTGAAAGAAACTGACATTTATGCAACGACCTACTCCCATTCTATAGGAAACAATAACGTGATTGTGACATGAATAATGGACATAACAACCTTGATCCTCAGCAGAGATGCCAACAACACATGCGTATCCAGTCAAACCAGACCGTCCTGTGGGAGAACTGCCGCTGAGCTTCCTCAGCTGAACCATTTCCCAAGGGTTGGAGTGAAGAATGATGTGGGCTTGAGTTGAAAATATCAGAGAGAATTCCCAGGTCCCATGACAGACACATCCCTCACCCTCTGCCAGGCTCAGTGTTACCATCCATAAAGCAACACATTCAACAGTGACTGCCCCCCCGGAATTCTGAACATGTGTCTCATGTACCATATGGAGTGAATCCTTAATGTGTCTTCTCTTAGAAAGTTCTCATGGCTCTTCAACAGAAAGAAACTTGAATCTAATTGATATTTGTAATTAAAACAACTGTGACAAGAAACTGCGAAAACTCATTAGGTAGTAAAATTTATTTTGGAAATGTGTCAAAAGTTACAATGTTTTTAAATACTGAATATAAGAAAACTGGGGTGCCTTGGTGGCTCAGTCAGTTAGGCTCTTAGTTTTGGCTCCGGTCATGATCTCAATCTCATGATTGAGCCCCGCATCAGATTTCATGCTCAGCATGGAATCCGCTTGAGGATTCCGTCTCTCTCTCTGCCTTTCCCCTCTCTCTGGGCTGACACTCTCTCTCTCTCTCTCTCTCATTCCCTCTCTGTCTCTCTAAAATAAATAAATAAATATTTTTAAAAATAATTAAGTATGTATAAATAAATAAATAAATAAATAATAAAAGCTGATTGTAAAGAAGAAGATTTTGATGGAAATGTAAATATTTCCATTCATCCTCATTTCTGACCTTCCCATCATGGTAGGATGTAATTGGAGGAGCAAATCTAAAAAGAAATCTACCAGTGGAGCAGAGATTAAGTCATTCATACTGGTGTTTTTCTAGTATGTGTGCAATTATCATAAACTGGAGGACATCCTAAAATGTTTCAGAGACACAAAGTCTTGGAAAATAGACTCCTGCTTCACCTTTGACTAAAAAATTCCAGCAAGTCTTGAGTGTTTGCTAAACACCATCTGATCATTCTTCTTTGGTAAAATAGACCTTGTAACCTTGAGTGACTGGGCTGACTGAATTTTGGAGACCAAAAGGTAGATTCTGAGACCCAGTGCCTCGTTGAGCATCAGTGTGATGGTGTGACTGGGCTGGTTTCAAGCCCAGGATGAACCCACAGACCCCTACCACAAGATCAAAAGAGGCCACTGTCCACTGTCATCTGTGGCATGAAACATCCTCATCCCTGCTCCACTGGAAAGAAAACCCTTGTTTTTATTTTGAAGTGAAATCAGTCAACTACAAATAAATAAAAGAGCTAAAATCCTTAAGCTGTAATAAAGCAGAAACTGCCAAATGCCAAGGTGGACACACACACACACGTGCATTGTGACGAAGCATCACAGAGGATCCCATAATCAGGGATACGTGCACTGGGAAAGTCTGAGTGTAGAGGAAGAGAGGGTTGCTTGAGAATGCAAGGAGGGAGACCCCAGGATGAGGAACCCTTGGCTTACACCTGTTACAGTAACGAGGTTAGACCCAAAATGGAGTCACTCATGCTAAGCCCCACATCAACAAACCAAAGTGTAACTAAGTTCCTGTGCTTTCTCTCCCAGAAAAGGAAGGCTGAGATCCACCAATCCACCCTTACCTGCTCGACACACATTACTTGATGGGCTCCAAGCCTTCCCTTTGCTGCACATAAGGAAAATAACCAATCTGCAAATGCCCAGAATAACTTGCTTTTTCCTGTTTTATTTGGTCTCAAAAAATCTCGCTTTGTACAGCTCTTCTAGATCAACTTTCTCCTTGCCAGGCTGCACACCGCCTGACTCATTAATCATTGAATAAAAGTCTCATAGATCTGTAAATTGACTGTGGAAAATTTTCTTCTAACACACCAGAGGCTGGAGCATGGAAGCACATTGCAGGAATCTCCATGGTTTCCTGAGACTTTGAGAAGTGGCACTGATCCTTTCTCAGGAATGACATGCTTGTTTTCCCCTCCACAGAACAACAACAACAAAACCCCACTAAAATAAAAAGCCAGAACTATGCCAAAGGCCTGAGAGGCTCAGCTTACTATGTGGTTCCTGAGAGATGAGGGAATCTTCCAGTGGCCATATTCTCCATTTGGACATCTGTGCCCACACCCTATGTGCCCTGAAACTAGGGCATGTACAGTGGGCACCCTCACCAGCCAGACTACCATCACAGTGGGAGACTCCCTATGTCTATGGTCTTTTCACAGAACTATTCAAGCTAGGCTGATCTGTAACACTGAGAGCACAGTGATGCAAATTATTTTGGAAAACAAAAACATCATACTCTTATGTGCAAAATCACTAAAACAATGACTTTGTTGATTTGAAATTACATGTGGGCCTACTTTTCAAACCCACCACTTGTCCTAAATTACATGTTTGCTTTTCAGCTTTGATGAACACTAATGTTTAGTTTTTAACATAAAGTAACAAATGTCCATAGTAAACTACTAAAGAAGCCATGAATATAAAGGAAAGGGAGCCGCACCTGGCCCCAGTGACACTTTGTTCCATTACTAGAGACAGTATTTTTTTTTTTTTACTTTTTATTAACAATAATGTATTATTTGTTTCAGGGGTACAGGTCTGTGATTCATCAGTCTTACACAATTCACAGCACTCACCATAGCACATACCCTTCCCATCACCTAGCCATCCCATCCCTCCCCTCCCACCCTTCCTGGTCCATCACCCAGCCACCCATCCCTCCCCTCCCACCCCTCTTTCCCTTCAGCAGCCCTCAGTGTGTTTCCTAAGATTGAGAGTCTCTTATGGTTTGTCTTCCTCTTTGGTTTCATCTTGTTTCATTTTTCCTTCCCTTCCCCCATGATCCTTTGTCTAGTTTCTCAAATTCCTCATATCAATGAGATCATATGATACTTGTCTTTCTCTGATTGACTTATTTCGCTTAGCCTAATACCCTCTAGTTCCATCCATGTTTTTGCAAATGGCAAGATTTCGTGGCTTTTGATGGCTGCATAGTATTCCATTGTGTGTGTGTGTGTGTGTGTGTGTGTGAGTGTGTGTATACATATATATACATACCACTTCTTCTTTATCCATTCATCTGTTGATGGACATCTAGGCTTTTTTCATAGTTTGGCTATTGTGGACATTGCTGTTATAAATGTTTGGGTGCACATGTACCTTCGGATCATTACATTTGTATCTTTGGAGTAAACACCCAGTAGTGCGATTGCTGGGTCATAGTGTAGCTCTATTTTGGACTTGTTGAGGAAACATTTTCAACTTTTTGAGGACCTC
The DNA here is from genome assembly GCA_004024625.1 of Mellivora capensis. Lineage (NCBI taxonomy): Eukaryota > Metazoa > Chordata > Mammalia > Carnivora > Mustelidae > Mellivora > Mellivora capensis. The sequence continues at coordinate 15,842 of PISX010021098.1, forward strand.
CATACTGTTTTCCAGAGTGGCTGCACCAGCTTACATTCCCACCAACAGTGTAGGAGGGTTCCCCTTTCTCCACATCCTTACCAACATCTGTCATTTCCTGACTTGTTAATTTTAGCCATTCTAACTGGTGTGAGGTGGTGTCTCACTGTGGTTTTGATTTATATTTCCCTGATGCTGAGTGATGTGGAGCACTTTTTCTTGTGTCTGTTGGCCACCTGGATGTCTTCTTTGCAGTAATGTCTGCTCATGTCTTCTAGAGGCAGTATTTTTTAACACAAGCATGAACATACTATGCACACCATTTCCCACAACATGTCCTGGGAAGTTTCCATAGAGCGCACATGTATCTACCTTCCCTCTCCTCTGTGGATCCTTCATGGTGCATGGAGTGGATGCCCTACCAGTGAATACTCGTTTCTACATTTTTCTACATTTTATTATAAAAATGTTAGAGTAAGCATCCTCGAACATGGTATATTTGTATATACAATATGCCTACCAGTGGAATCTGCCTTTATTATTTTTATTTTTGCATTATTTTCAGAGTTTGATTTGTTGCTTAATTGATTTATTGTTTAATTGACTTAAAGTGATGGAGTAGGGATTCTTAGTTGGGGTGAAATTTAAAAGTACCCCACGTGTGTAGCTTTACATTGTAAACACCACAAAATTTGATCAAATATCCTTTTACTAGTCAAAAGGATTACCCCTTCAGAAAAGAAGTCATTGGTATCACTGATAAATGACTGAAGTTTAAAAATTTGTTGCTGTTTCATTGTTTTCTTCTTTAAAAAAAATGTATTTAAATTCATCACTCAGCATGAGGGAAATGCAAATCAGAACCACTGTTTTCTTCTTAATGGAAATGGAAATATTAATCAATGTATATTTAAAAATAGACAAAACGCCAGCAATGTTCACAATAGCCAAAATACAGAAAGAGCCCAGATGTCCATCAACAGATGAATGGATAAAGAAAATGTGAGATATATATCTCACATTTTCTTCCATATATATATACATATATATATGTATATATATATATATGAAAATTATACTCAGCCATCAAAAGGAATGAAATCTTGCCATCTGCAATGATGTGCATGGAACTAAAGGGTATTAGGCTAAGCAAAATAAGTCAGTCAGAGAACAATAAATACCATGTGATTTCACTCATATGTGGAATTTAAGAAACAAAACAGATGAACATAGGGGAAAGGAAGGAAAAAACAAAGTAAGATAAAAAATTGAGAGGGAGGCAAACCATAAAAGACTCTTAACTCTAGGAAACAAACAGAGTTGCTGGAGGGGAGGTGGGAGGGGAATGGGGTAACCGAGGGATGGGCATTAAGAAGAACACTTGTTGTAATGAGCATTGGGTGTTCTATGCAACTGAGGAATCACTAAACTCTACCTCTGAAACTAATAACAAAAATAGACAAAAGATATGAATTTTTACATTTCACCAAGGAACCTATATAGGTTGCAAATAAACACATGAAAGATTGCTCAAAATCATGGGTCATTAGAGAAATACTAGTTAAAACCACAATGAAACATTAATACACATCTATTAGAATGGAAACAATTGGAAACACTTAGCATGTAAATTTTAAGTGAGGATGTTTAAGAACCCGTAACTGCAGGGGAGGAGTCAAGATGGCGGAGGGGTAGCAGGCTGAGACAATATCAGGTATCAGGAGATCAGCTAGAAAGCTTATCAAACCATTGCGAACACCTAAAAATCCAACAGGAGATTGAAGAGAAGAGCAGCAATTCTAGGAACAGCACAATGGTTCTAGGAACAGCAATGGAGCACAAAATCAGGACTTTTAAAAGTCTGCTCCACTGAGGGACATCGCTCCAGAGGCTAAACTGGGGTGAAGCCCACGTGGGGTCAGCGTGGACCCAGGCCCCGTGGGGTTACAGAAGGATCGGGGGTGTCTGAGTTTCGCAGAGCTCACAGGTATTAGAGTGGGGAAGCCAGCTACAGAGACAGAGCAGAGGAATGATCTCTCAGCTCAGGGTTACCTTGAACCGGTCACAGGCTGAGTGAGCTTGGAGCACAGCTGAAGGCCAGGGAGACGGGAGTGATTGGGTGCTTTTCTCTGAGGGTGCACTGAGGAGTGGGGCCCTGAGCTCTCAACTCCTCCTGGCCAGAGATTGGGAGGCCGCCATCTTCATTCCCGTCCTCCAGAGCTCTACGGAAAGTGTTCAGGGAACAAAAGCTTCCAAAAGTGAACCCGAGCAGATTACTTAGCCTGGTCCCTGGTAAGGGGGGTGCAATCCCACCTGTGGGAAAGGACGCTTGAGAATCACAACAACAGGCCCCTCCCCCAGAAGATCAACAAGAAATCCAACCAAGACCAAGTTCACTTACCAAGGGGAACAGCGGAATTCCAGAGGAGGAGAAAGCAAAGCAAGGAATTCATGGCTTTCTCCCTATGATTCTTTAGTCTTGCAGTTAATAATTTTTTTTCTTTTTTCTTCTGCTAAATTTTTTTTAACTTTTACCTTTTCCTCTTTTAACTTCTTTTTAACTAGTTTATCTTAACAATACATTACCAAAAAAATAATAATAATCTTTTTTTGAACCTTCATTATTATAGTCATATTTTATCCTCCATCTAACTATATTTTTTGTATATACATATATTTTCTTTTTTTAATATTTTTTGCTTATTTGTTTCCTTTTTTTTTTTTTTTTTTTTTTTTTTTTTTTTTTTTTTTTTTTTTTTTTTTTTTTTTTTTTTTTTTTTTTTTTTTTTTTTTTTTTTCCTTGTTTATCCCCTTTCTCCCTCCCACGATTTTGGGTCTCTTCTGATTTGGTTAAAGCACATTTCCCTGGGGTCTTTGCCACCCTTTTAACATTTTATTTGCTCCTTTATATATTCTTATCTGGACAAAATGAAAAGGGGGAAAAACCCACCAAAAAAAGAACAAGAAGCAGTACTGAAGGCTAGGGAAATAATCAATATGGGAATTGGTAATATGACAGATCTAGAGTTCACAATGATGATTCTCAAGGTTCTAGCTGGGCTCGAAAAAGGCATGAAAGATATTAGAGAAACCATCTCTGGAGAGATAAAAGCCCTTTCTGGAGAAATAAAGGAACTAAAATCTAACCAAATTGAAATTTAAAAAGCTATTAATGAGGTACAATCAAAAATAGAAGCTCTTACTGCTCAGATAAATTAGGCAGAAGAGAGAATTAGTGACATAGAAGACCAAACGACAGAGAATAAAGAAGCTGAGCAAAAGAGAGACAAAAAATACTGGACCACAAGTAGAGAATTCGAGACATAAGTGACACCATAAGATGACACAACATTAGAATAATTGGGATTCCAGAAGAAGAAGAAAGAGAGAGGGGAGCAGGAGGTATATTGGAGAGAATTATTATAGAGAATTTCCCTAATATGGCAAAGGGAACAAACACCAAAATCCAGGAGATGCAAAGAATGCCCCTCAAAATCAATAAAAATAGGTCCACACCCCATCACCTGATAGTAAAATTTACAAGTCTTAGCGACAAAGAGAAAATCCTGAAAGCAGCCCGGGAAAAGAAGTTTGTAGCATACAAGGGTAAAAACATTAGATTGGCAGCAGACTTATCCACAGAGACCTGGCAGTCCAGAAAGAACTGGCATGATACATTCAGAGCACTAAACGAGAAAAACATGCAGCCAAGAATGCTATATCCAGCTAGACTATCATTGAAAATAGAAGGAGAGATAAAAAGCTTCCAGGACAAAGGAAAACTGAAAAAATCTGCAAACACCAAACCAGCTCTACAGGAAATATTGAAAGGGGTCCTCTAAGCAAAGAGAGAGCCTAAAAATAGTAGATCAGAAAGGAACAGAGACAATATACAGTAACAGTCACCTTACAAGCAATACATGGCACTAAATTCATATCTCTCAATAGTTACCCTGAATATAAATGGGCTAAATGCCTCAATCAAAAGACAGGGTATCAGAATGGGTTAAAAAAAAACAAATGCATCAACATGCTGCCTACAAGAAACTCATTTTAGACCCAACGACATCTCCAGATTTAAAGTAAGGGGTGGAAAACAATTTACCATGCTAATGGACATCAAAAGAAAGCAGGGGTGGTAATCCTTATATTAGATCAATTAGATTTTAAGCCAAAGACTATAATATGAGATGAGGAAGGACACTATATCATACTCAAAGGGTCTGTCCAACAAGAAGACCTAACAATTTTAAATATCTATGCCCCTAACGCGGGAGCAGCCAACCATATAAACCAATTAATAACAAAATCAAAGAAACACATCCACAATAATACAATAATAGTAGGGAACTTTAACACTCTCCTCACTGAAATGGACAAATCATCCAAGCAGAGATCAACAAGGAAATAAAGGCCTTAAATGACACACTGGACCAGATGGACATCACAGATATATTCAGAACATTCCATCCCAAGGCAACAGAATACACATTCTTCTCTAGTGCACATGGAACATTCTCCAGAATAGATCACATCCTGGGTCATAAATCAGGTCTCAACCACTATCAAAAGATTGGGATCATTCCCTGCATATTTTCAGACCACAATGCTTTGAAGCTAGGACTCAATCACAAGAGGACATTTGAAAAGAACCCAAATATATTGAGACTAAAGAGCATGCTTCGAAAGAATGAATGGGTCAACCAGGAAATTAAAGAAGAATTGAAAAAATTCATGGAAACAAATGATAATGAAAACACAATGGTTCAAAATCTGTGGGACACAGCAAAGGCGGTCCTGAGAGGAAAATATATAGCAATATAAGCCTTTCTTAAGAAACAAGAAAGGTCTCAAATACACAACCTAACCCTACACCTAAAGGAGCTGGAGAAAGAACAACAAAGAAAGCCTAAACCCAGCAGAAGAAGAGAAATAGTAAAGATCAGAGCAGAAATCAATGAAATAGAAATAAAAAAAAAAAAAACAATAGAAAAAATCAACGAAACTGGGAGTTGGTTCTTTGAAAGAATTAATAAGATTGATAACCCCCTGGCCAGACTTATCAAAAAGAAAAGAGAAAGGACCCAAATAAATAAAATCATAAATGAAAGAGGAGAGATCACAACCAACACCAAAGAAATACAAACAATTAGAAGAACATGCTATGAGCAACTCTACAACAACAAATTCGACAATCTGGAAGAAATGGGTGCATTCCTAGAGACATATAAACTACAGCAACTGAACCAGGACAAAATAGAAAACCTGAACAGGGGACGCCTGGGTGGCTCAGTTGTTTGGACGACTGCCTTCGGCTCAGGTCATGATCCCGGAGACCCGGGATCGAGTCCTGCATCAGGCTCCCAGCTCCACGGGGAGTCTGCTTCTCCCTCTGACCTTCTCCTCGCTCATGCTCTCTCACTGCCTCTCTCTCAAATAAATAAATAAATAAAAATCTTAAAAAAAGAAAAGAAAAAAAAAAAAGAAAACCTGAACAGACCCATAACCAGTCAGGAGATTGAAACAGTCATCAAAAATCTCCAAACAAACAAAAGCCCAGGGCCAGACAGCTTCCCAGGGGAATTCTACCAAACATTTAAAGAAGAATTAATTCCTATTCTCCTGAAACTGTTTCAAAAAATAGAAATGGAAGGGAAACTTCTGAACTCATTTTATGAGGCCAGCATCACCTTGATCCCAAAACCAGACAAAGATCCTACCAAAAAAGAGAATTACAGACCAATATCCTTGATGAACACAGATGTGAAAATTCTCACCAAAATACTAGCCAATAGGATCCAATAGTACATTAAAAGGATTATTCACCACGACCAAGTGGGATTTATTCCAGGGCTGCAAGTTTGGTTCAACATCCACAAATCAATCAATGATACAATACATTAATAAAAGAAAGAACAAGAACCATATGATACTCTCAATAGATGTTGAAAAAGCATTTGACAAAGTGCAACATCCCTTCCTGATTAAAACTCTTCAAAGTGTAGGGATAGAGGGCACATACCTCAATATTATCAAAGCCATCTATGAAAAACCCACTGCAAATATCATTCTCAATGGAGAAAAACTGAGAGCTTTTCCACTAAGGTCAGGAAAACGGCAGGGATGTCCATTATCACCACTGCTATTCAACATAGTACTAGAAGTCCTAGCATCAGCAATCAGAAAACAAAAAGAAATTAAAGGCATCCAAATCAGCAAAGAAGAAATCAAACTATCACTCTTTGCAGATGATATGATACTATATGTATCATTGGCAAAACCCAAAAGACTCCACTCCAAATCTGCTAGAACTTGTACAGGAATTCAGTAAAGTGTCAGGATATGAAATCAATGCACAGAAATCAGTTGCATTTCTTTACATCAACGACAAGACAGAAGAAAGAGAAATTAAGGAGTCAATTCCATTTACAATTGCACCCAAAACCGTAAGATACCTAGGAATAAATCTAACCAAAGAGGCAAAGAATCTGTACTCAGAAAACTATAAAGTACTCGGGAATGAAATTGAGGAAGACACAATGAAATGGAAAAATGTTCCATGCTCATGGATTGGAAGAACAAATATTGTGAAATGTCTATGCTACCTAAAGCAATCTACACATTTAATGCAATTCCTAACAAAATCCCATCCATTTTTTTCAAAGAAATAGAACAAATAATCTTAAAACTTATGGTACCAGAAAAGACCTCGAGTAGCCAAAGGAATATTGAAAAAGAAAGCCAAAGTTGGTGGCATCACAATTCCAGACTTCAAGCTCTATTACAAAGCTGTCATCATCAAGACAGTATGGTTCTGGCACAAAAACAGACACATAGATCAATGGAACAGAATACAGCACCCAGAAATAGACCCGCAACTCTATGGTCAACTAATATTTGACAAAGCAGGAAGGAATGTCCAATGGAAAAAAGACAGCCTCTTCAACAAATGGTGCTGGGAAAATTGGACAGCCACATGCCAAAAAATGAAATTGGACCACTTCCTTACACCTCACATGAAAAAAGACTCAAAATGGATGAAGGACCTCAATGTGAGAAAGGAATCCATGAAAATCCTTGAGGAGAACACAGGCAGCAATCTCTTCTACCTCAGCCACAATAACTTCTTCCTAGGACCATCGCCAAAGGCAATGGAAGCAAGAGCAAAAATGAACTCTTGGGATTTCATCAAGATCAAAAGCTTTTGCACAGCAAAGGAAACAGTTAACAAAACCAAGAGACAACTGGCAGAATGGGAGAAGATATTTGCAAATGACATATCAGATAAAGGGCTAGTATCCAAAATCTATAAAGAGCTTAGCAAACTCAACACCCAAAGAACAAATAACCCAATCAGGAAATGGGCAGAGGACATGAACAGACATTTCTGCAAAGAAGACATCCAGATGGCCAACAGACACATGAAAAAATGCTCCACATCTCTCGGCATCAGTCAAATACAAATCAAAACCACAATGAGATATCACCTCACACGAGTCAGAATGGTTTAAATTAACAAGTCAGGAAATGACAGATGCTGGCGAGGATGCGGAGAAAGGAGAACCCTCCTACACTGCTGGTGGAAATGCAAACTGGTGCAACCACTCTGGAAAACAGTGTGGCGGTTCCTCAAAAAACTGAAAATAGAGCTACCCTATGACCCAGCAATTGCACTACTGGGTATATATCCTAAAGATACAAATGTGGTCTTCTGAAGGGGCACATGCACCTGAATATTTATAGCAGCAATGTCCACAATAGCCAAACTACGGAAAGAACCTAGATGTCCATCGACAGATGAATGGATAAAGAAGATGTGACTATATATATATATATATATATATATATACACACACACAATGGAATACTATGCAGCCATCAAAAGAAATGAAATCTCGCCATTGCGATGACGTGGATGGAACTAGAAGGTATTACACTTAGCGAAGTGAGTCAGTCAGAGAAAGACAACTATCATATGATCTCCCTGATATGAGGAAGTGGAGATGCAACATGGGGGGGTTGGGGGTAGGAAAAGAAAAAATGAAAGAAGATGGGATTGGGAGGGAGACAAACCATAAAAGACTCAATCTCAAAAAACAGACTGAGGTTTGCTGGGGGGAGTAGGGATGGGAGAGGGTGGTGAGGATATGGACATTGGGGAGGGTATGTGCTATAATGAGTGCTGTGAAATGTGTAAACCTGGCAAGTCACAGACCTGTACCTCTGGGGATAAAAACACATTATATATTTATTAAAAAATAATAAAAAAAAAGAACCCATAACTGCTCCACACTGTTGTTGGAAACATGTATTTTAAAACACAATTTGGCAGTCTCTTGAAAAGTTAAACAATCATGTACTCTCTGACACAGGCATTAACTCAAGAGAAATGAAAGCATCTATTCATATAAAGGCTTCTATGTTCATGGTCATAGCAGATTCATTTAAAAGCTTGTAAAAGCTAAAAACTCATATGTCAATTAACAAGAGTAGATTAACTGTGGTACATTCATCTTACAGAATACTACTCAGCAATAGAGTGAGTGAACTATTCATACGCACTGCAGGGAGAATTCAGGATAATCATGCTGTAATGAAGAAATCAGACAAAAAAGAGTGAATACTTTATGGTTTTAGAAGAGGCAAACAATTCAATAGTAAAAGAAAGCAAATCAATGATTTCTTGGAGATGTGAAACTGTAGAGGGAGAAAGAAAGTGATTATAAAGGATAGAGTTGGAGATGGTGGATATGTTCATTATCATTTATGAATTATGGTTATGATGATGATTGCATCCATGAATATGCATTTCAAAATTTATAAAAATGCATACACCAGATATTTACAGTTTATTGTGCATCAATTATACCTCAATAAGATGTTAAAATAAATCACTGAACATGAAAACCTAGATTTACCCCTCATTTTAGAAAAACAGAAGATTTAATAACCCTGCATTCCCTCCATCGTCTATGTCCTCAACCTTGACTACAAATCCCAATAAACAACGGGAGCCCTTTCCACCTGGGTTGTCAAGAATATTCTATCACAAATGCCATGTTACTGGACTATGAGGTCTACCTTCCTTCCCTTCCCCATTTTCTCATGTGTACAGCAATGACCTTGAGATGGATAGGCCACCAAGGCTGCAGTAACCCACAAATCTTTAGATTATTTGTTCTGCCTGTAATGCTGAGCAGAGACACTAGACACTGGTCTAGAAGTTCTGAGAATTTCTGCAGAAGCCTCATCCCTCAGAGACATGCTTGTGGAGTTATCTGCAGATGCACCTTTAGAATAGGTCACTTCTCTCTGATTTGCTGTAGCCCCACCTAGTCCCTGTTAACACTGCCAGTGATCTCACACGATCTCATACAAAATATGGTTCCCCCATGAGCCTTGTAGTTCTTGCAACCAATGAGCTCTGATTACTCTTGATTCCCTCTAGGGACCAGGATATTGAGCTGACTGGTGTAAACAATGGGGACCTGCCAGCTGGGAGTGCTGTGATGACTTCGGCCACAAGAACCATTCAGTGACAAAATTGGTCAACCCCATGAGCAGACCACAATTGCAACACACTCCAGAAAGCTTCTGACATAACCTGTACTTGTGGGGACTCTTTGCACGTGAAGAAATTGGGTGAATGGCATGGGACATTTAGCTGCATAACAAAGGCTACCCTCAGAGCCTCTCTGTGTCATGAGCTATTATGTTAAGAAAGAAGAGAACGGATTCTCTGTAACACTATACCTCTCTCCAATGGGAACTTCCTGGTGTTGAAAGAGTTTAGATTTTTGTGTGAGGGTTTTCCCACATCTTCTATCCCAACAAATATCCTGTCTAGGTTGTTAAACTTCTAGTGCTAATCAGATGAGACCTCTGGCTGAATGCTCTCCCATGTTCACTGTACTCACAAGGGCTTCACCTGGTGTAAGCTTTCCATGGCAAGGGAGGCTGGAGCTGGAGCTGAAGCTTCTCCCACATTTCTGCGCTTTGAAAGACATTCCCAGACTCTGACATTTAGTGAGCTGTTTCAAGAACCTCTCCCATTTGTCAGACTCATAGGGCTTTTCTCCAGTGTGAGCTGTCTGCTGTTGAAGAGGCCGAGAGCAGCAGCTAAATAATTTCCCACATTCACCACAGTCAGAATGGGGTTCCAGTGTGGACACATGCAGGTTTGTAGCTGACAGCTGCTGGCAAGGAAGTCCTGTCCTCACAGGAGGCTTCTCTGATGGTCTCTGTAGCTCTTTGCAAATGAGTCCCTGCCTTTGTCACTTCCAGTGGGTTTCCCTTCATTCTGCTGCATCTACTGCTGGTGAAGGTTTGCCCTGCATCATCTCCCACACGCCCCACCTTGTGCGAAATACCCTTCAAGAGTAGGCCACAGACAGGTAGGGGATGGACAGAATGGGTGAAGGGGAGTGGTAGGCACAGGCTTCCAATTACAGAGTGAGTAAGTCACAAATAAAATAAAAGGCATGCACAAGGAACATAGTGGAAGGTATTTTAATGGTGTTGTTTGGTGACAGGTGGTGACTCCAGGTGTGAGCACAGCATAATGGACACAGTTGTGGAATCACTATATTGTACACCTGAAACTCATGTCACATCACCTGTTAACTGTACTTCAATTTTGTGTTTATATATTTATTTAATTTTTTAAAAATTTTTCATTATATTCAATTAGCCAGCATATAGTGCATCATTAGTTTTTGATGTAGTGTTCAACAATTCATTTGTTGCATTTAACACCCAGTGCTCATCCCAATACGTGCCCTCCTTAATGCCCAACCCCCAGTTGCCCCAATCCCCACCTCCCTCCCCTCTGAAACCCTCAGTGTGTTTCCCGAGGTTCATAGTCTCCCATGGTTTGTCTCCCTCTCTGATTTCTTCCCATTCAGTTTCCCTCTCTTCCCCTACAGTCCTCTGCTCTATCCCTTATGTTCCACATAAGAGTGAAACCATATGGTAATTGTCCTTCTCTGCTTGGCTTATTTCACTTGGCATAATCCCCTCCAGTTCCATCCGGAACCGAGATGCCCTTCAAAAGACAAAGGTAAAGAAGGTAAAGAAGAGGCAGTACATATATACAATGGAATATTACTCAGCCATCAGAAAGGATGGACTATATTTTAATTTTTAAAAAAAATAAAGAAGAGAACACCACACATGTCATAGAGACAGGCTTGCCACAGCCCTATGGTCCCCAAGGTCTCGTGGGGCCAACATCCCAAGGCTTCTGGAGTCCCAGAAGCCCTGCCCCTCGGAGCCTCAGGAAACGCCCCTTTCAGGTCCCACACTTTTAATTTTAAGTCTTTGCCTGATGGCTGCAACTTCATGATTGCTGAAAAGATTATATGGAACTAAGGAAATTCCTACTCAAGCTGCCCCAACTTTCACTTTCAGAGACCTTTCTACATTTTGTGATTTTGTTCTATTTCAATTTGATTTCTTCTTGTTCATTTCAAGGAATATTTCAAACATAGCCTACATAATAGTCTTTTGTTCACATGGGGATTTTCCAAGGTATGTCAGTGTTTCTATCTTCCCATATCCCTACCCTCTGCCACTTACACATTACAATTATTTTTCCTTCCATTTTCAGAAGGGTTTTAAAAAAGGGAAAGAATCCAATATATGGTTGACCCTTGAACAGCTCAGGTTTGAATGTGTGTGTCCACGTATACACAAATAAACACAGTACAGTACCGTAAATAGATTTTCTCTTCCTTCTGATTTCATTAATAGCACTTTCTCTCCTAGCCTCCTTTATTTTTAATAATACAGTGTGTAATACATTTACAGAATTTGTGGGAAGTGACTGTTTAGTCTCTCAGCAAGGCTTTTGGTCCAAAGTGAGATCTTAGTAGCTAAGTTTTGGGGGAGTCAAGAGTCATACACAGATTTTCAACTGTGTGGGGAGTCAGCACCCAACCCCCACATTGTTCAAGGGTCAACTTTAGTGTTATTTACCAAAGATAAATCAATAATTGACCAATATTAAGATTTCCTGGGTTACCTGGGTGACACAGTTGGTTAAGCATTTGCCTCTTAATTTTGGCTCAGGTCATGATCTCAGGGAGGGAGGAGGGAGCCCCAGGTCAGGCTCTGTGCTTAACAGGGAGTCTGGTTGAGATTCTCTGTCTCCCTCTCCCTCTGTGCCTCCCCCCCACTCATGCTCCCTCACTCTCCTAGAAAAAATAAATTCCTGTATTTTATTAAATTTCTATGGTCAATCAAGCTCCATAAATCTCAAAGATGCTGTTGACTGAAGTGGCTTTCATAAAACAGAACTCTTCACAAAAGTAGTTTGCTCCAGAGTTTTTCAACCAATGGTCCTCAACATTCTTCCCTTTACAACAAACCTTAAGGTTGGACTTCCTTCCGCAGCAGCAAAGGCTCAGTAACTAGTGGTTCTTCCACACTAGCAGGGAGGTGGAGACTCAGAATCTCCAGGACACACATCCAGCCAGGACCTCCCCACCTGCTTCTGACAGTTCCCCACATGTCCCCTCCCTCCATTCCCGACCTACTTTCCCCACCTGGAAAAGGCAGGACAGTTTCTGCCCAAGATGGTTGTGACAATTGGTAAGAGAGATAATATGAGGCTTTGAAATTTCCAGGAGAATGGTAGCTCCACTAATTAATGACAGAGCATTTCTGACACTCCCTGAAGCAAGTCATTTATTCAGTATAATGAATAATAAGATCAGGAGCATAAATGTTAAAACAGGAATCATTGTCCTGCATCAAATTTATGTAACTACCACCATGTGTTTAGAATTCTTATTTTCCTATGAATCCCGGTAGACTCTAAACATAATCCATAACAAAGGTCAGCGTTTCTGTACCTCAGTTTCTCCCAAACAGAGTGTTTGTGTTCTTAACGGTCAGCTCCACACTGTAGCAGAGGGAGAAGGACCTAGGTCTTCTTTTATTTTCTCCTCACCCTCTGTATCACCTTGGTACACTGTAATTACTGAATTTTTAAAATTAACTCTAGTAACTGAGAACAAAAGATCAAAATGCAGGTGAGCAACCAAGCTTTCTGGGACCTGCATCCATACGCTCTACTTCAAGCACAAAGTCTCGTCCACATCTGTTCACGGCACAGCCCTGCTCACCCCATCCTCGCTCCCATGCTTTCTTCTGTGCCGTCGAATATTGCCGGGAAAGATGTTCACAAAGGCTTGGCTTGTTCGTTACTATTCATCAGATCCAGTTAAAGCTTGCATGTTCCATGTTCCTCAGCACTTTGTGAACCTCTAATACAGAACTTGTCACATTGCATTTAAACTGTTCACGTATTTTTCTGACCCCTTCGTTTTAAGTTCTCCATGACCTGGAATTGAGTTTGGTTTAAACTTTTATCCTTAGCAACCAGCACACTGCCAACCCATCGTAGTTATGAAATAAAAGGCAAACGAGTAGTTGAACAAATGTATGAATGATTCCTTAGTGAAACTGGAAAGTTCACTCTAAAAATTTGGATCCAAGAAGCATGGAGTAATGTGTGTTGGGAGAGGCTACGCACGGATGGCCATATCTCCCTGAGGTTGGTGGCTCCCAGTGCCAACAGCAGAGTCTGCCTCTTATTAGATCTTGTTTCATAGTAGAATGGACGCTATGGTCTGCTAAGCCCTGAGAAGTTGACGCTAAAATGAACTTTTTGACTGATTCAACTCTTTCAGTGAGGAGACTGAGAAGGGCAGCCTTGGGCATCAATTCCTTTAACACTAATTATCCAACCTATTCCAGATTAAATTCAGAATAGAGTGTCCAGGTCAGACGATCTCCTTAAACTTTAATAGAAATTAATTATTCATTGATCAAACTCATTTATAACTAATTAAAGTTTTCTTGCAGTAGAAAATACAAGATAACGGTTATGTTTCTCTCCTTGGGAGTGTACCTGATACAGAACCAAGTGGGAAAAAATCATGACGTGTGTTATGTGGATTGTCGACTTAAGGCATGATTCTTTCAGGTGACTTTCCTATGTGAATGCAGTTTCCACAATACTTCCAAACTTGGGTAATTTTTGCAGCCAGAGGAACAGACCTTTACTCTAGACCAGCAATACTAATGAGCACTTAAAGTCACCAACACTGACAGTAACTACTACTGTTTTACGAAGCACAATCAGTGTGCTTCCCCATAAATGTTTATAACAAAATAATGAAAGAATAAAGTCTTGGAAGGGAATGGTGATCTCATGACCAACTTATGTACCACCCTCCCCAAAGTCCTCTGCGATGGCAGCATTGTCGAGAAAGTGGAAGAGATCAGATGCTTTTCCTTGGGAAAATAACATATGTCTATCCTAAAAAAGATATTCTTGTGCATTTAACAGTGATCAGTTACAATATGCTGCCTGAAGTATGTCACTTTCTTTTATAGCGTGTTTTCTAATATTGAACATATTTCAAAGTTTCATATTTTTGCTTCAAGGATATAATTTCTTTTCTTCAGGCATATCTGTGAATGTTCTCTTATGATGGCCAGATTGACAGTTTTATTTCCTGACACTGTGCACCCCCAATTAAAATGACTGTCTGGAAATGCCAATTGCCATGAATAAGCCATTATAAATAAATTTCATACAGTCTTAATTTCTAAGGCTAAATGTTAAGTCTTTCTGAATCCATAGTGCTTTTCAATTTTGTTATTATTTTCATTCATAATAATACTGATCTAAGACTTCAGTCGAAACCCTCAATTCACTGCCATCTTCATATTTGATGTATAAAAAAATGCCCCCAACCCCTGTATCTAGAAATATAATAAATGAGTGTGTCCTACAGGCATACTTAATTTTTCCCTGGGGGAACAAAAGATCATTTATTTCGATTATTTTTTGGAAAGAACAATGGGCAGAGTAAGGCCTTCTCAAGTTCCCATGCTGCTGATTTGAGAATTTCCCAACATTTCCAGTAGTTAAGCTGCATTAAAATTGTCAGTTTATATGTTAGTCTTCCCACCAAACTGCAAGAGTCCTGTTTTATTTTTCTTTGCACCAAGAAAGTAACAAAAAGTTCTGTCTGTGATATGAAGCAGGAAGAAACCCAACACTATTCGACTCAATCATGGAAAATAAAGTTTGGTTTGAGTTTGCAGGTTAAAAAAATATCTGTGCATGGAAAGGCTTCAATAATATTTGCTGAAAACATACAATAAATGGATGGTGGTGTTGGAGGAGGTCACTGAGAGGATGTAACCACTGGCTGGTCCATGAGTTGGACCCCAACCACCTGGGGCCCCTCACCTCCTCCCCAGTCCTTGGAATGTGCAGTCTGCTTGCCTTCCCCACTACCGGGAACTGCCCAAAGATACAGCCTTGAGACTGTGATGTGATGTGATGTGGAGACCATCTGGGTGGTAGGCATGGCTACCATATAAACTTTTAAGATCTGGTGGGTGGGCGGGAAGATCTATGCATCTTGTGTCCTCCCAAGAAAAGCCTCTGTGTGTAAACTCTCTTGCTTCTGAAAGCTTCTACCTACCCTCTGGAGTGGCCTTCCCCTTTCTGTGGTCTCTGCCCGCACTCCACACACAGGGCTGATTTCCCATCATAGTGAGGATGCTCCCAAGGAGGCTGTGGACCAGCAGATGGACAGAAGGATGCAGGCAATCACTAAAATGCACTGACATATGCAGCTGGCATGACGATTGTCACAGATACTGGGCCACCCAGCCCTATTCCCTGAAGGTAAATAATAGCCTAAAATATATTTCCAAAGGGTGTGACTGTATGTGCACACTTAAAGATTTTGAGAGAGCTTTAGAAATCTTCATTGAACCATACAAAATATTTTCACTGGAAGAAGCCAATGCCGTTTCTCCTAATGAAATTTCATAATCTTGAATGTGTCTGAATTTTTTGTGTGTAAACACAAATTTCAATGCCAGAGACTTATCATCGTTTAAAAAATTATTTATATGTATATATATAATATACATATATTTTATATATATAAATATACATTTAAAAGTATATATATAAAATACTAACTGAACTGGCTAGATGAAGTAACTACTTAAGGTTAAGAAACATGTTGTTTGATCACACAACGTGTGATCCACACAAGAGCTATGGTATCAGAAGCATACGGAGGAAAATGTAGGTCAGATTAAATAGTTTTCAAGTGGCTAAGATGCTGGTCTGAAAGAGTTCTGCTTATGGATATGCCTTGCACTATCTTAATGACTTTCTTATACAATTATTTTTTCTCCATTAGCCTCCAGGTAAAAAAGCATCCCCCAATTGATATCAGTGAGTCATAGCCCTGACTTATTTTATCATTATTTCATTTCAAATCTCTTTTTTCCCAGGAAACTCAAAAAACAACACACCTTGGAACCCAGTCTAAGCTGTTTCTCTGGATAAGCCAAGCAGAAACAATGTATTTTTCTCTTGCTGAAAGAAAATAAACATTTTTTAAATAGTTGAACTTTATACAGGCAGCATTAGAGAACATATTTCAACTTCAGATATTTTCTAAAAATAATAATAGTATTAATTCTTATTGATCTGGTAAATAAAAGGAAAAGTGGGGTTTTTTGGTTTTTTTTTACTAGAAAAGGATGAGATATTTAGGTTTTAAAGAGGAGACACAAGTGGATAATGGCACTAAAGCACCACACTATCTTGAGAATTGGCAATCAGTGCCCAATTTTGAAAGAAGTAAAGGCACAATAATTGGCAGCCACTGCGGATATTTTTTTCCTTGCCAGCCAGCATCTCATACATCTTTTGTTAATTGGATTAAAGCCAGCTGCTGTGCATCCAAAATCGGATCTTTTTCACACAGGGGAGCAGAATGGTACAGTGATATTTACTCAATAGAGAGGGGAGTCCGCACCAATATTTAGGACATGACATTTCTTTACTATTTAAATCAACTGAGAGTTACCTTTCAAAAATGTCCAAATAATGCAAACATAAGCCAGTACAGTCTAACGGGAGGTCCCATCTCCGGGCGGCGGCGGCAGGTGCTCCGCGCTGCATCGCGCCTGCGCCCCCTCCCCCGCCCGCGCGCCCCGCCCCCCCCGCGCCCCCCGCCCCCCGCGGCCCATCAGTTCCTTAACTGATGCCTTCATCTTTCCCCTCAAAACTTCACTTTTGTTTATGTTTCCTAAGCTAGGGGATGATTCCATTGTGCAGCAAGCCAAACCAGCCTCACCCTGGGTAGCCACATTAAACCAGGGGTTCTTAACTGCGATTAAATTTGAGGGAACCTGGGGAATGGAGCAAAAACCTGCTTGAGTGGGGTACAGATCTTTGCACTCTTCCTCAAATCTCTCAGCAAAGCTTTGTGTGTTTGTGAGCTGACAGCATTTTCCAAGTGAAAATTTTACATGATTCTCAAAAATCCATGCACTCTAAAATGCCAAGAATTATCTCAGACCCTGATCTCTCCTTCAACCCTCATACCCAATATATCACACATTTTTGTCCATGCTACTTTAATATCCACCCACACTGTCCTTTCTGTTGCTGTTACCAGTGTCCTAAAGTGCTCAAAATCCCTTCTTCATAAAAAGAATATCTGCTTCCATTCTAATCCATTTTCTGCGTTACTAAAACAATCCTCTTTCTAAATAGCTGATTTCTCCCCTGCCCTAAACCCTCCAAATGCCAACCCTCATTTTCAGAAAAACCCTGTAGCATGACAAACTAGCTGTCCGTGATTGCATCTGGCCTGACCATCGCCAGCCACGCCCCGCCTGACCCTTCCTCACTGGTCACCCCATCCTTCTCTCTACATTCTCCGGACACGTCTCTCCTCAGGCTGCCTTCTGCCTCCTGCCCCAGCCCCCAACCAGCTGCCACCCCCACCCACCCCAAGTCATCACCATTGCTTCTGGTCAATCAACACAATCATACCCCAAATCTCTGGGAAAGAGGTGGTTATCTAGAGGTGGATGGTCAGACAGTGTTTATAGGAGTGCGTCTTGGGGATGTGAAGGAGTAAAGCATCCTCCAGTGAAAAGACTTAGACATGATCCTGGACCTTCCTCGTACCCAACACATTCCTCTTTCAGCTTCTGTCCTGCAGACAGGCTCGTGTGCTCTTTCAAGAAATAATTATTCACTGTTTTGAATTCTCTACTGCCTTCTAAGGCCCCTTACATTCTTACATCTCAATGTTTTATGGAGATTTTATTTTTCTGAAAAATTTTAACCTACTAGAAATTGCATTCTCAATCATTCATTAAGAAATTGTTGAAAAAGAACAAGGAGAGCAGCGGAACTCCAGAGGAGGAGAAAGCAAAGCTCAGAATTCATGGCTTTCTCCCCATGATTCTTTAGTCTTGCAGTTAATTCAATTTTTTCCTTAAATGGTATTTTCCTAGGGTCTTTGCCACCCTTTTAGTATTTTATTTGCTCCTTCATATAATCTTATCTGGAAAAAAATGACAAGGCGGAAAAACTCACCACAAAAAAAAGAACAAGAGACAGTACCAAAGGCTAGGGACCTAATCAATACAGACATTGGGAATATGTCAGATCTAGAGTTCAGAATGACAATTCCCAAGGTTCTAGCCGGGCTTGAAAAAGGCATAGAAGATATTAGAGAAACCCTCTCTGGAGATATAAAAGCCCTTTCTGGAGAAATAAAAGAACTAAAATCTAACCAAGTTGAAATAAAAAAAGCTATTAGTGAGGTGCAAT
>PISX010021099.1:0-34387 GCA_004024625.1 Mellivora capensis
TCTATTACAAAGCTGTCATCATCAAGACAGTATGGTATTGGCACAAAAACAAACACATAGATCAATGGAACAGAATAGAGAGCCCAGAAATAGACCCTCAACTCTATGGTCAACTAATCTTCAACTAAGCAGGAAAGAATGTCCAATGGAAAAAAGACAGTCTCTTTAACAAATGGTGTTGGGAAAATTGGACAGCCACATGCAGAAAAATGAAACTGGACCATTTCTCTACACTACACACAAAAATAGACTCAAAAGGGATGAAAGGCCTCAATGGGAGATAGGAATCCATCAAAACCCTTGAGGAGAATTCAGGCAGCAACCTCTTTGACCTCAGCCACAGCAACTTCTTCCTAGAAACATCGCCAAGGCAAGAGAACCAAGGGCAAAAATGAACTACTGGGACTTCAGCAAGTCCCAATAAAAGGACTTCAGCAAGTCCTTTTGCACAGAAAGGAAACAGTCAACAAAACCAAAACACAACTGACAGAATGGGAGAAGATAATCACAAATGACATATCACAAAAAGGGCTAGTATCCAAAAACTAGAAAGAATTTATCAATCTCAACACCCAAAGAATAAATAATCCAACCAAGAAATGGGCAGAGAACATGAGCAGACATTTCTGCAAAGAAGACATCCAGATCCAGATCCAACAGAAACATAAAAATGTGTTCCACATCACTTTGCATCAGGGAAATACAAATCAAAACCAAAATGAGATACCACCTCACACCAATCAAAATGGCTAAAATTAACAAGTCAGGAAATGACAGATGCTGGATCTCCGCGAGGATGCGGAGAAAGGGGAACCCTCCTACACTGTTGGTGGGAAAGCAAGCTGGTACAGCCACTTCTCTAGAAAATAGTATGGAGGCGCCGCAAAAAGTTGAAAATAAGAGCTACCCTACGGCCCAGCAATCGCACTACTAGGTATTTACCCTAAAGATACAAATGTAGTGATCTGAAAGGGTGCGTGCACCCAAATGTTTATAGAAGCTATGTCCCCAATAGCCAAACTATGGAAAGAACCTAGATATCCATCAACAGATGAATGGATATAGAAGATGTGGTATATATACACAATGCAGCCATCAAAAAAACCCGAAATCCTGCCATTTGCAATGATGTGGATGGTACAGGGTATTATGCTGAGTGAAATAAGTCAATCAAAGAAAGACAATTATCAATATGATCTCCCTGATATGAGGAATTTGAGAGGCAACATGGGGGGCCTGGTGGTTAGGGAAGGAAAAAAATGAAACAAGATGGGATCAGGAGGGAGACAAACCATAAGAGACTTAATCTCATGAAAAAACAGGATTGCTTGGGGGAGGAGGGAGGGAGAGGGTGGTTCAGTTATGGGCATTGGGGAGGGTATGTGATATGGTGAGTGCTGTGAAGTGTGTAAGCTTGACGATTCACAAACCTGTACCCCTGCGGTAAATAATACATTATATGTTAACAAAAATAATAAAAATAAATATATAAAATTAAAAAAAATACATGTGGGGGCCTGACCTCTGAAAGATGATGAGTCAAAGAAGGCTCTGTTGTATATGGAGGCAATGAGTGCCATGTTTGTAGAAAAAGAAGGTATTAACAACTCCATGGAATTTAAATGTGGCTAAATTCAGAAATAGAGGGGAGAGTAGAGGAAGACAGTTTACAACAGGGAATCTGAATTGTCCTTTCTGGTTCTGATACTACATAGAACCTTAAAGGCCATTATAGAGCAACAAAGGGAAACAACTGAAGAGTTTTAATGGGGGGGGGGGTGGTATAAAGATTATTGGTGATGTTTAGTCACATTCTAACTACAATGAGAATAGACTAAAGTGCAGATGCAGGAGATATAACTTTCTGGCTATTGTTGTAATTCAGGAATCAGGAGATGATAGCTTGTTTTAGGGTGGGGATGGCAATAAAAATGGAGTAGAATTGACAGATCCGAAATGTGTAATGCAGCATAAAATAAACAGAACACCGTTTCGACAAACAGAAAACATCCATCAGACTGGTGACACAGAACTAAACTATTTCAAAGGAATATGGTGAAGATTGTGGGGGCGGGGGGGAGGTGAGGTGCCATAGTGGAGGAATTTAGAGAATGGGGGGAGAAAAATAGATACAAGTTTAGAAAACTAAAGGAATTAGGATGTAAAGAAAACCAAAACCAGGAGTGCCTGGGTGGCTCAGTGGGTTAAAGCCTCTGCCTTCGGCTCAGGTCATGGTCCCAGGGTCCTGGGATCGAGCCCCGCATGGGGCTCTCTGCTCAGCGGGAAGCCTGCTGCTTCCTCCTCTCTCTCTCTCTGGACGCCTGGGTGGCTCAGTTGGTTGGATGACTGCCTTCGGCTCAGGTCATGATCCCGGAGACCCGGGATCGAGTCCCGCATCAGGCTCCCAGCTCCACGGAGAGTCTGCTTCTCCCTCTGACCTTCTCCTTGCTCATGCTCTCTCACTGCCTCTCAAATAAATAAATAAAATCTTTAAAAAAAAAAAAAAGAAAGAAAACCAGACAAACAAAAAGAATAAAGACAACCCACCTCCAACCCCCCAAAAACAGAAATGGGGCAGTAGTTGGAAGTGAATTCTGAAAATGAAGGGAGGTATTTTTAAAAAGGTAATGAAATGAGCACATTTAAGTGTTAATAGGAAGATTTTAGTTGAAATCAAAGAGATAAGAAAAATAATTTAAGGACAAATGTGAAGAAAAGAGATGACATTTTGCAGAAGGAAGGATGTTCTACAGTAGAAAGCAGTATGGCAAATTCATGAAACTAAAGTAAGACTTAAGTATAAAAATGAGGGGGACAATGGTGGGAAATCATTCAGAAAAGGGCAGGGCTACTTCTACGGTAAGAGAAAAAGAGATGAAACCAGGTACAAAAATGTCTGATACTGGCTATGTTTTTCTCTGTGAAATAGTTAAGAGAGCTCTATTAGCTTGCTAAGGCTGCCTTAACAAAGTACACAGAGAACTGGGTGTCTTAAAAAACAAATTTATTTCATCACAGTTCTAAAGGCCAGAAGTCCAAGATCAAGGTGTCAGGAGGGTTGGTTTCTTCTGTGGAATCACTCCTTGGCTTGTAGATGAGCATCTTCTCTTTGTCTTCCCACGGTTTTTCCTCCTCTGTTGTCTGTGTCCTAATCTTTTCTTATAAGGATACTAATCATACTGGATTACAGCCCACTCATATGACCTAATTTTACCTTAATTATCACTTTAAAGCCTCTAACTCCAAACAAAATCACATTCAGAGGTAGTGGGGTTAGGACTTCAACATATGAATATTGGGGGGGACACAATTCAGTCTATAATAAGAAGTTACTTGTCAAGAATGAGAAGGGAGATATGATACATCAGAGGTTTAAAGTGAAAGAGGTTCAAAGTAGTTCTAAATAGTCTGAAATAGTTCCCACAATGACTACATGAAGTAATAGCTTAAAAGGGAAATTTAGTTTAAGTTCAGTTTAATTCAAAATGAAATTATGACTTTAAAAAGAAATGACTTTATTATTCCACTAAAAAATTGTTTCACAATTCAGAAAATCTGAATTCTAACCCTTGCTCTGCTAACAAGCAATGCCCCTTGCATATATCTGTCTCTTCTTTTTCTCTTTTTAAAATAGGAAGAACATATCACAGAATAGACATATGCCTCAGAGTATACTAGAAAGAACACTGACTTGGGACCCCCTGACATCCTGGTCCTGCTCTATCACAGAAGAGCTTAATTTCTCAAAACCTTGATTCCTCATCCTAAAATGGAATATAACTAATTCATCTTTGAAGTCTCTTCTAAAGTCCTACAGTTCTATAAAATAAAGCAAAATAAAGTTACTTTGAGAATAAATGGATTGTGGTATCAGAAAAAAAAAGATTGTTTGAAATATTTACCAATAAAAATTATATATTCCCAGCATACTGAAGCACAGGTCTTCCATTTCTATCTTTTCTATATCCTCCTCTGTTCCCAAGTCAATATTATCCTATGGTTAAGGTGGACTTAAATAGTGAATGCTGAGTTGCAACAAGATACTACTTTTTTTGTTGTATGTACTCATCTACTTAACTTTAAATCATTATATTCTGAAACATCATTCCCAGCATGTCCAAAGTACAAGTTTTGCATACTAAAAAAGTAAAAAAAAAAAAAAAGCAGCTGATGGATATATTAGTTAGAAACATACATGGCAAAAGTAACAGAAAATCCAAACAATGTCTTAATCAAGAGTTTATTTTTCTCATGTAGTAAGTGTAGAAGTTGGCAAGTGCTCATGTTGGTTCAGGTGTTCAAGATGCCATCAGGCACACAGGTTCTCTCTAATCTTTCTACAAAGCCATCTCTGAAAAGTAGCTTTTCTCCTATTTATTGTGTTCATAGTTTTAAGATGGCTGTTGTATCTCTAGGCATGTTGCTGACACTCATGGGCTGAAGGAGGAGAAAGAGGCAAAAAGCCTCACTTCATAAAGCTTTGACTTTTTAATTTGAAAGGGAGACCTTTCCCAATAGGCTTCTGCTCATTTTATTAGCCTTAAATAGGCCACAGCCCACACTTAAGATATTTGCACTACCCACTATAGTGGCCATGAGTCACATGCAGCTATTAAAATTATATTAAATTAAAAATTCAATTTCTCAGTTCTGCTGGCCATATTTCAAGTGCTCAAAAGCTACACTTAGTAGCTACCATATCAGACAGCACAAATAGAGAGTATTTCCTTCACTGAAAAAAGTTCTGCCTTGGCATCTCAAAGACCATAAGAAATGAAACCACCTCTGTTTTAGATAGATCGTGATATATAACCTAGGGCGGAGGTAAGGTAAGGTCCTTATCTCCATGAACAGCAGGGATTTCTGCTCCTACCTGAACAATGTAAGATAACGTTAAAAAGGGAAAAGTGGCGGTAAAAGCACTTGACAAATGTCTGCCACAATAGGATGATCAGTACATTTACACTGAGGTTTATAAATTACACATTAACAATGTACTTCATAAAAAATTCCTGGCAAGCAGGGATTAAAATTAGAAAAATAGAGTGAAACTTAGGCTAACCATTATACAAGGCACTACCTTACACAAATATAATTGCTAAAGTAAACACTACCCTAGTGACTGATAGGAGGTTGAGGTAAGAAAGTAGTGGAATAATATATGAGCACTTTATAACAAACAAATCTGAGACAGCTGATTATGTTGAAAATGCAGTCACTAAATTCACTGGCAAAAAAAGAGTGCATCTTTTGATAACAAAGATTTGTTAATAAGAATTACCTTTATATGGGGAAAGTTATTTCACGTCTGCTCATTTCTCATGGCAAATTAAAATGAAAAAGACCGCAAAATAAAACAATGAGGCCAGATATGGAGAATAATATACTAACAGAATTATTCAAAAGATTAAAAAACTGATATTGACAACAGTTTTCTTCCTAGAGACTTCGAGGTTGTCAAGTCCTCCATGAATGCCATTTGTCTAGATCCAGCAATGGTAAGCATGCAGGAGTTCCTGTATACTATTGTAAACTAACTAAACATTTATATTTATATAAGTAATTATACATGTATGTGATACATAGAACACGTAATTTGTATATGTAAATTACAAACTACTACTAACAATACACGCCCTGAATGACCAAATGCCTATTTTAAAAACTGATTTGTGTTTGAATAAAATTCTCAAAGTGTCTCAAAGTTCTTTCTAGTCCACTGAAACATGAAAAATACTCTTGAAGATAGTATAGTGGTTATTTATCATGAAAAGAGAAAAAGGAAAAAGAAGTTTTTATTACTACTTAGGAGTAATGAATATGAGAATTGTAAAAATTTTGGTCCTAAGGATAGTTTAGGTTTTCTTATTTTCCCTAAGTAAAAATAACTCAGCCACTGAAACCTCTAAAGTCCCTATTGTCTATTTCCTCTTAATATTCTTTTATGTGAAATACTTAAAAGTTCAATAAATACTTTCATAAAGGTTAGAGCAATATAGCATAACCTTAAAGCTTTTTATAAGTAAAAATGTCCTATGGCAAAATAAAAATTTTACAGAGATATTACTGAGCATTATTAAGAAAGATTTATCATAGTAACATTACAGTACATAAAACAACAGCCTACGGGAATGCAGAGCAAAAAACTTGACACTATAAAGTGATGATCTGCCAACATTTTCCTTGTCAGCAACGCATGCTATGTATTTCTTATCACAAATAAAAAAGAGCTGACTAGAAACTGAATTCTAAAAAATATATTTACTATTTGAGTGTAACAAAAAGAAACTAGAATCTTCAGATGCAAGTTTAATAAATCACATGATTTATTTATGGGATTTCTACATCAGGTTGTGGTTTAAAAGAAGTAATATATGTGTGATATGAAGAGAATGATGTACAATCAATATGAATCTTATTAAATCTCTCTTCCGTGGACTTTCTCCATCTTCCTGCTTAGCAATAAAAGGCATTTTTAGGTTTATATAAACATTCTTTACAATTGCCCTCTTAACAAAAAATTAGTATATAAATAGCACTAGGCATTTAGTAAATAAGTCATAGGCCAATAAGTTAAATTGTGCAGTTGTGAAATGTAATGTGAAAGAGTTTGAAACCTTAAGACTGGGTGATCTGCAGTGTTTCCAACATGTCCTCGACTGCCTTAAGAGAGTATTTGGTTTCCTTCTTACTTCGACCGGCAAACTGTTTAAAAAAAAAAAATGCAATTAGGTTCAATTTCATGGCAGGTTCAAAATCACAATCTTACCTTCACTTTGCTAATGAGAGTTAACTTTATCTATTTTATCACTAGCATGAAACCAAATATCTTTTCTTCAATAAAACAGAACTTGGGTTTTATTCTTTGCTTTTATTTCCCGTACCTCCAGAGACCTATCTAGAAAAATATTGCTACAGCCAATGTCAGAGAAATTTTGCCTGTGCTCTCTTCTAGGATTTTTATGGTTTCGGGTCTCAACGTTCAGGTCTTTAATGCATTTCAGTTTATTTTTCTGTATGGTGTAAGAAAATGGGCCCATTTCATTCTTTTGCATGTGGCTGACTAGTTTTCCCAACACCATTTTGTTGAAAGGTTTTGTCTTTTTCCCATTACATATTCTTGCCTCTTCTGGTAAATTAATTAACCATATAAATATGGATTTGTTTCTGGGCTTTCTATCCTGTTCCACTGATCTACGTGTCTATTTTTGTACCAGTATCATACTGTTTTGATTACTAAAGCTTTGTAATATAAATTGAAATCCAGAATTGTGATACCTCCAGCTTTTTTTTTTCTTTTTCAAGATTGCTTTGGCTATTTGGGGTCTTTCATGGTTCCATACAAATTTAGGATTATTTGTTCTAGTTCTGTGAACAATAGTGTTGGTATTTTGATAGGGACTGCATAAATCTGCAGACTGCTTTGGGGCATTATGCACCTTTTAACAATTATTGTTCTCCCAACCCCTGAGTATGGAATATCCTTCTATTTTGCTTGTATTGTCTTGAATGTCTTTCACCAATGCTCTGTATTTGGGGTTTACATTTTCATTAAGTAGTGTGATAACTTACAAAAACAAATTTGATTTTAAAACTATCCTCTTTTGACTAGAAAATTTTTATGAAATAAAAAGCATAATTTATAAGTGAAATTTATATTTCTGTAGAAATGTGAACCATTTCTACTTCTTCTAAACAAATGTTCACAATTTCAACAAAAGTAAAATGTAAATGTAATTTCTATTAAATATTTTAAAGCTACACATCTCTAAAATTATTTAAAGTAAGTCACAATCTTTAAAATTTTTCTGCACTTATGAGTTGACAAAATAGGTTTCTGCAGTAAAGAACTGTCAAATAAAACTCTACGCTACATATTAAAATGATGTAAACATGTTTTAAAATATGCATTTCTAATTTATGAAGTTGCAATTTATTTTATAAAACCAAGCTGGGATTGGATTTTGTACTGAAAACAAAATACAATGGATTAAAAATGGTATCTTTGCATATTTAAAAGCAAATTCATGGCATACTAAATATAGTGCACATAATCAGTAAGAAAACACTGTTGAACATCCCATGATGATTTTAAAATGGGTTTTCTAAATAGACTGACTATTCTCATCATTTATCAGTTTGACTGAATATTACAGATCTACTAAATAACTGTTCCTTATGGGGGTAAGAGGTTTATTATGAAGATATCTATATTCCCTGAACCCCTAGTTAAAGTATTGATTAACTTTTGCTATTAGCAAAATATAGTATTTTCAAAATAACATCTAAGCACTCAATACATTTTCTAGTGACTGATCTTCCCTGCAAATACCAATGCTGTCTTAAGCACTTAGCAATTGATTTATGATGTGTTCCTTCTCTTTTGTAATTAACTTAATTTGGCAAACTTCTCATGACCTGTTGAGAAAGATTAAGTGATCAAGCACAGGTAAAATCACAGAAGCAACAGACTTCAGGAATTGGTAACCTGCCTCTGACCTTTCTGGCTACAGGTTAACATTATGATTCTTCTACTTCCTACACCATTAGCTTCTATGGTTGAATCTTGATTTGATAGAGTAAATAAAGGGGATTTCTAGAAGAAATTCCAGGGGAAGAGAATAGCTTTTCATAAGAATCAAGATCACTTTACCTTTCACAAAACATTACTAATTCAAGGAATTCGGATGCTAAATATATAATTCATGATTATAAAATAAGGTAAATAACAACATAACATTTAAAACTCTGCCTTTTCATAATTTTCCAACATGACCAAAGGATGTGGGGTGTGTTATTACTACAATCCAGTTGGTAAATTCACTTTCACAAGCACTTACCAAGAACAGAAAGCCCTTTCTTTTACTACTGCCTATCCAAAGTAAACAGGAATTGGTCCTAATCAGATACTTAAAGGTCTAATTCCAAGAAAAGCTTTGATGGTTCTGAGCAAAATAGGATACCACATAGTGACATTTACTCCAATATTTTAATTAGCAAAACAGAATAATGAAAATTTTCTGTAGAGCTGAAGTCATAACCAGAATTTTAAAATACAGTACTTTTCTTGATTTGTTCTTAAACATAATAGTAGTAATAATATAATCTGCGATTTTTTTAATTAGCAAATTTTAAAAAATCACCTAAGATTGTCAACACTACTGAAAACCAGTGCAGTTTAGAATAAACCAAACTTATTTGTGTCAGAATAAATAAAAGGAAAGTTGGAAATATAAATCTATCACTTCAAATTTTGTCTGACATGCAATTATTTTGTCTATTCCAGAATTATACGGCAATTTAACTGATTAACCCGGAATCCTATTTTTCCCTCAAATCATGATTTAATTTTCCATTTCCCAAAAGGATAGTAACAGAATCACCTCTGCAATCATAAATAACATATAGATTGCTAGCACAGACAAATGTAACAGTGTACTAAAGAAGCATTTATCTGAAAAATTATTGTGAGTAGGTTCACATTAAAGTTTTTCATGAGCATTAATCAAACTTGCCTGCCTATACTGAACATGCTAAACCAATTACCTAATTGAAGAGCAAGTAGTAGCCATATTCTGTTTCATTATTAAGTAGAAAGAAAGAAGGAAAACCAGTTCTTAAAATCTCATTTTCTCTAATTTACAAATGCTTAGAAAAACATTACAATAAGGAGTATTTATAATATACTTTATACTTGTTTATATGCCTAGACATGAGTCATAAAACTATCAATTAGATCCCAGAGATTTATCTAATTACTAAAATGTCAATCTCTGAAAGTTATACTTTCCACATTAATCACAAATCCTGCATTTTTGTTTTCATACAGTTAGATTTTACTTAAATAAACTCTTCTTTCATAATTCCCTATGGATTTGAAAGAAAACTCACCAGAAAGCACACTCAAATAATAAAAACTTATTTATCAAATTCAAAGATCAATAATTTATCCACTGTGATAACTGGGATAAACTGGGCTACAATTTACCTTTGCATAATTTGTGGAAAATAATATGGGTGGACGAAGTACTAGGATAAATAAATTGGAACAGGGAATGGATGAATTTCAGAAACATTATACTGAGTGAAAGAAGCCAGGCACAAAAGAGTACATAACCTATGATCTCATTTATATAAAATTCCAGTACAGGCAAAACTAATTTATAGTGATAAAAATCATATCAGTGCTTGTCTGCAAAGTCAGGAGGGGCTGACTACAGAGTGGCAGAAGGGACTTCCTGGAGTGAGAGAAATGCTGCATATCTTGAATGGGGTGGTGGTGAGAAAGGAGTATATATTTGTCAGAACTCACCTGTGCATTTAAAACCTGTGCATGGTATTGTCTATAAATCATCCTTCAATAAAGCAGATAAAGAGAAAAAGGCAAAAATAAATGAAAACAGAAGGTGGAACTATAGAGCTTTGCAATAGTGTAATAAATTGCCAAATGACCACATATTTCTCTTCCCATTAAGAGGTGAAGTATTACATCCCCTGAATCTGGGCTGACCATGTGACTTGCTTTTGCTCAATGGAAAGTTAGCCCTATGTGACACAGAGACTCAAAAAGGAGCTTGCCTGTTTGCTACTCTTGGAACTCTGAGACCACCACATGAGTAAGTCCAAGCTAGGCTGCCAAATGAGAAACACAAAGCCCAGACTCCAAGCTGACAGACAGTCAAAGTCAGATATTTAAGTAAGGCCATCAACCACTAGCATAGTGCAGAAACATAAATAAGCCCAGTTGAGACGCACAGAATTACTCAACTGAGCCCAGGCCAAACAGCATACCTATAGAATCAAACATAAATAAGTTGTTATTTTAACTCACTAAGTTAGCAAAAGGTAACGGATAGAAATATTTATGGA
Source organism: Mellivora capensis (assembly GCA_004024625.1). Taxonomy (NCBI): domain Eukaryota; kingdom Metazoa; phylum Chordata; class Mammalia; order Carnivora; family Mustelidae; genus Mellivora; species Mellivora capensis. The sequence goes on from PISX010021099.1 coordinate 10,870, forward strand.
GTCTGATTCACAGAAAGAACCCAGAACCTCTACAGAAAAAGCACAGAACATACAAGCTTTAAAAGCACAAAGAAACTTTATTTAAAACCTGTTACTGGTGCCTAAGGGCAAGTAAATTTGGCATGATGGGTTTAGTGGAGTTGATATGCAGAAACCTAACAAGACCAACTGAGAGATGTGCTGTGTTCCTGCAGTGTTATCTAAAATGATAGAAACTGGCAGGGCGCCTGGGTGGCTCAGTGGGTTAAAGCCTCTGCCTCCGGCTCAGGTCATGATCCCAGGATCCTGGGATTGAGCCCCGCATCGGGCTCTCTGCTCGGCAGGGAGCCTGCTTCCCCCTCTCTCTCTGCCTGCCTCTCTGCCTACTTGTGATCTCTGTCTGTGAAATAAATAGATAAAATCTTTAAAAAAAAAAAAAAAGAAACTGGCAAAAGTTCTTTCTTCTATCCTTTCCTATAGGTCAAGAGAAGACAAATCATATCTTCAGTAAAGATGTACAAAACATTGCTATAGACTAAGGAGTTTTGATACAAAACTCAAATACTGAAGAGTACCAGTGACACTCTTAGAGCTCCTTCCAAAGAACACTGAGACTTTATAAAATAAATGTAAAGAGAATGTATCTAGTAAGGCAAGATTTAAAAAAAAAAAAAAGGGAACAGCAGGGAGGTGAATGGCAGGGAGGGTACTAAAGAACAGGGTTTAGATCTATGAACAATGGCTTAAAATACTAAAATGATAGGTTCATGTCTGGTGATAAGGTGCATCTCAAAAGGCAGGGAAGGGCATACTTGTCTGGCCTTGTATTATTGAAGAGACCCGGGAGAAAGGAAAACAAAACTAAACTCTGAATTTAGATACTTAATAGAGCTTTAAATCTGAAATGAAAAGAGAAAACAAGTGAGGGTAGACTATCAATCGTTCACATAAGAAAATAACTGAGAAGAGAGTGAAAAACTGCATTTATAGCTGCAGATACATTTATACCTGACATTTTTTTAGTGAAAATTATCCCTTAATCCTCAGAAACTTTTACTGTGTCCATCTTGCAGATGAAAGGCTAGCCCCAGAGATAGTATATAATTTATCCAAAATCACATAAATAATAAATGTCAGAATATGATCTCTCTGATATGAGGAATTTGAGAGTCAGGGCGGGTGGTCATGGGGTATAGGGAGGGAAAAATGAAACAAAGATGAGACCGTAGAGGGAGACAAACCGCAGAGGGAAACAAACCATAAGAGCCTCTTAATCTCAGGAAACAAAGTGAGGGTTGCTGGGGGGTAGCGGGGGGAGGGATAGGATGGCTGGTTTATGGACACTGGGGAGGGTATGTGCTATGGTGAGTGCTGTGAATTGTGTAAGCCTGATGATTCACAGACCTGTACCCCTGAAGTAAATATATACTATATGTTAATAAAAATATATAAATTTTTAAAAAAGAAACTAAATTAATAATAATAATAGTAGTAACAATAAATGTCAGAGCCAAACTCTGAACATAGACAATATGGATCCAGCATTTGTATTTTTCTCTTAACTCCTACACGGTAATACTAACTTCCACACATGGGACCCATGACAGAATATAGAAATGGACAGAAACTCTCTAGATAGCTACTTGGGGGGAAACTGACCCTTATTTCTCTTCCTACATAGAAATCAATTCCAAATGGGCTGTAGATCTAAATACAAAAGATAGAAGGAAGAAACCTCTAAAGACACACAAAATTATCTGTATGACTATGAGTAGCAACTGACCTCTTAAACAATACAAAACCACATACCACTAAGGAATATAAATGATATTTCACTTCAGAACTTTCATTCATCAATATCATTTGAGAGAAATAGCAAATAAGGTGAAGAAATTTACTGCACATACAACAAAAAGCTCATCATCAGAAAACTAAAAAAAAAAATAAAAAGCCATAAACCCATTAAAAACAGACTTCATGAAAGAGATATCCAAATAGCTAATAAACATATGAAAAAGTGTTCAATCTCACTGGTCATCAGGGAGATACAAAATGAAACTACAAGATATTATATATACTCCAGAATGGCTGTAATTATAAAAACTGATAGGACCAAGTATTGATAAAGATGTGGAACTATAAGAACTACCAAACATGGCTGGTGAGACTATAAACAACTAATATGGAAAAATTATGACCCAGTATTTCCACTCAAAGGTATACACCCATTAGAAGTACACGTATACCAAAAGACTACAGCAACATTCAATGTAGTATTGTTCAAAATAGTCCCAAACAGAAATAACCCAAATGCCTATCAACAACTGACTAAACTGTAGTATGTTCATACAAGACTATAGTACAATGAAAATGAATGAACTACGGACAAAAAGAGGGATAAATTAACATAACTGTGAAATAGAGTAGACAAAAATGAATACATACTATGATACCATAATCAAAAATAAGATAAGACTATGGGATTATCAATCAACACTCTTGAGGTTAACAGGAATAGAAATTAAGAGGATGAACTATGAGGGCTCTGGGGTGTTGCAATGTTTTATTTCTTAACTTGGATATATTTACCTTGTATAATTCATTAAATTGCACATTTATGACTTGGGTTCTTTTTTCTATGCATGTTGTAATAAAAACTGATTTTAAAAATATATTCATGCCATGTCAAAAAAAGCACTCTCTGACCAGCTAATTGTTTCTCAAAAATAGCTTAAAAAATAAGGATGTAGCCTGTAAACCATTACATTAGTTTTTATTATTTATTATAATATTTATTTATTATCCAAGTCTTATCTTTAAATCACACACACACACATAAAGACACACTCTAGACCTATTACGTGTGGAACGCTACTATAATCTATGTTATCTCAAACTAACGGCATTTGAAGAAGCACAGCCTAGCTGTTTATAAATATTCTGACTTAAAATATGCCAACAGAACTAATATCCTCTATTACATATAATAAAAATACATTAAAGTGACTTTAAATAATGTGATCATGTGACATTAAATTTTTTTAATCTCCCCAACCTTCTCCAATCAGGAGCACAAAAACAAAAGAAACAGTACCAAAAACAAAATAACAGAAAACAAGCCTAAAGAGAACATCTTCCAAAAAAAGTACACTAGAGGTAATCCTCCCAAACCCTGTATTGTGGTTTTTATCACCAACAGTGACAAGACCTACAAAAGATCAACGGCTGTATGATAGGAGTATGTATGGTAGGATGCACAACCTAGTCCTCTACAAGCCCCAGAAATGAAAACAGTATGAACTGATGACTGCAAATGGCCTGCAAAACCAGGACAGTCTCAAAGCTCTAAATCAAATACGAGGTTAAACAAGTCTACAACCTCAAAATCTCTAAAATGTCCAGCAAACACCCTGTTCCAGGAGGAAAAAAACCTCACAGTGAAGGATAATCACCAGAAACTGAAACTAAATTGAATAGGGCAGAAACACTAGGGGTAAAAAAGCAAGATGGTTCAGATAAGGGAAAGGAGAGATGAGAGAAAAGTAGGGATGTCCACATGCTGCAAGTCCCAGAATAAAATAAATAAAACTAACAACAAAATGCAACATTTCAAGCTGAGAGCAACACCTCAAAATTCAAGATCTACAGAGATCCAAAAGTAGAACAGAAGGCCGAAGACAAAATCTTTCTGAACCAGACTAGTTGTCCATACAGAAAGGTCATATTTAGCTTCTCTATAACAAAATGGAAGCCATAAAAAGACAAGCTGGGAAAGTTATCCTATCTCTGACGCCCTCACTCCAAAAAAAAAACCTCCTAATAAAAACTATCTGATTTAAACAAGGAGAACAGCAACAACAAAAAGAGAATAGAGATTAACTCGATAAAAAAATTAATACAGAGGAAAAAAAATAACAAAAAAGATTTGAAAGAAAATGAATGACAGTGTAAAGAGGTGAGAAAGGAAATCCAATAAACTTGTAATTAGAGACGTGGGAAAAAAACTTAGGCTATCAAACAAAAAATATTTAACACAAAAGCAACTCTTTGCAGATTAAAAGAGGATTAAATTTACAAATTAAATGGGTTTATTGTATATTTGGGAAAACTGACCCATTAACAATCAATAAAACATACTGTAGTAAAACTACTGGATTTTAATGATAAAGAAAAAATTCCTTTGGACATCGAGACAAAAAGTCTAAGTCACTTAGGGAAAGAAAATCAGGACAGAATAAGACTTCTTAACAGCAGTATCTTATCCTAAAACACAACAGAACAGTACGTTTAAGATACTTAAGTAAATATAAGCCAAAGGTTGTATAAAAAGTCAAAATTATCCCTCAAGTATAAAGACTACAGAGAGACAATTCTATAAACATGCAGTATATAAGAAGATATTGTTTTGCTATGAGTTCTCTCTGAAGAATCTCCCAGCGACAAGCTTCAAAAAACTGAGAAATGAGTGGAGAAGTTTCAGATAAGATCTGACACGTAAGCAGAGTACAAAAACTTTTTTATATAGTTTGGCTAGTTTACTTTTAGGCTTTTCTTCCTCCCTTTTAATTACTTGAGATACTCTAATTAAAATATAACACACCTAAAATACACTGCACAATTTGTTTACCTTTTCTGGATTTTTAGAATCACTTTTTATTTGCCAAATGCTGACTACTGAAATTTCCAGATAGTAAGGCTACTTAAGGGATCTAATAGTAATGGACTGCTTTTGAAAAAAGAAAAAAGTAAGTGATCCTACAGGTTAGTTCTACACAGTTAAAATACATTAGATTAAGACCCAAAGGAATAAAAGTTTGATGACAGACACTTGGCTTTGTTAATTTGCTGAAACAAAAACAATTAAGAAATATATCAACTAACCTATATAGTATAAAACTATCAATACTGACCTGATAAGCTCTGTTTATTTGACTAGCTGCCCAACTAGCATATTTCATGTTGTCCTTTTTTGTTTTTGCACTTGCTTTTGGATTAGAAGCAATATGACTCGCCGACTAAAAACAAAAAAGAAACATCAAAAACAAAATTCCTTTTTTCTAGCCAAGATAATAAAAAAAATAAATAAATAAAAATAAAAAATAAAAAACATGTAAGGGTCATATCTGCAATGGGATAACAAAGAATACCAAAACAACTTTAAAAACAAAGTGGAATGAAATTAGTGTTTAAAAATGAAAACATAGTTTAAAACATAAAGTGACAAAAAGAGAAAGAACATCTTAAATACCTAAATTAATTTTATTAGTTATCTACCACAACTCTTAAAGGTAAAATTAAATACTGTAGAATATCACTTAAATACTATAGGATATTGAAGGTCATTATTATTTTTTATTATTATTTCTAGTTCTTTATTACTATATTGCTTCAGCTTTCCAATGTCAGAATTATAGAATTACTGAATATTAATGTAAGAAGGAATCTAAAAAATAATTTAGTGCATTTTCTGACATTAACAGGTGAAAAAAAATTTAAGTCCATTAGGAGTGATTTAACTTGACCAAATCAGGTTATTGAGAGCTTTAAAAATAGAAAGAGATCCTCACTTCCAATCTAGTTCTCTTTTCACTTTACCAAGAGTTTCCATACTATGTTCCACAGCACCAGTTAGAATCACGGCAATTTGATAAATCCATCCTCTCCTTTTAAAAAATGTATTTAAACAAGGGATTGTTAATCTAGGATCCATGAAAGAATCTGTAAACCACCAAAATTATATACTAATTTTTAAGCATATATTGTATTTCTGGGGAGAGGAAGATCTTTTATCTTGTGTTTAAATATATCTTATTCTTAAGAGGATTCATCCGTGTCATTAAAAAAAAAAAAAAATCAAGTCTTTCTTTTATACCTAGCCTGTGTTACAGGTTCTTACCCACTCCTTCCTCCTCTGGCAATGAGGAATTTAGGAACTTACTGGCCAAAATCTTATTTTTACAAGTCTATGTCTTTAATGTCACCTTTTTGGTATGAATTTTAGCAAATGAAGTAATTAAGAGAATGACTCTGGAATCAACCAACTGAGCTGATATCCCAGCTCAATCACTTAGTAAGTCTGTGTTAATCTTTCGGCAAATTAACTAGACCACTCTGTGTCTTAGGTTCACTTTCTGTGAAATGGCAGTAGTAACAGTATCTTCTCAAATAGCTGATATAAGGATTTAATGATTTAAAATAAAAATAGAGTTCAAAACAATACCCAGCACATAAAGTGTTATGTATAAACTATCATTACTAATCTATTGTTATTCATTTTTTAATTAGTCTTTCATTTATTTGGTAAGAAGAGACAATATCACTACTATACCACACCTCCAACCTACTGCAATTGGCACTGGTAGATCCATGAAAATATTTGAAATTCCTTTGAACTATTTTCTAATCACATTTTGCCATTCCTTTCCTAAAAATTATTTCATTTATATTTCTTTCTGCCTCTATTTCTACAATCAATTCTTTTTCACTGAGCCTCAACAAGACATTTATCACAAAATCCTTCAAAAGACCAGAATAAATTAAAATTTCAAAGAAGGGGCCTATTAAAAAAAAGTTTTCTGACTCTAGGAAGGGGCTCATTCTATGTATATTTTAAAGCTCAGCAAATTCTTCCTCTATTTCCCATAGCTCTTGTTAATTGACTTTTCTAAGTTCATCATTTGGCATACATAAACCACAGAAATATTTAATTACACGCTTCCCACAATTTCCAAGCTCTTTTTTGTACCATAGAAAAATTTTAATTTGAAAGTAGAGATTTTTTTTGCTAATGTCTTTTATTGCATAGTTTAAAACTATGTCATACAATTATAATTTAAGTAAGAAATACATTTTGGGCATAAACCCAAGAATATCAAAACAATTAAGATATATAATATGGTTTTGTATCTGTTAGTATTTCATAAAAAAGCAGACTTAAATTATGATAGCATAGAAGATATTCTAAATAATAAATAATAAAATTAATAATAAAATAATAAAATGTCAAATAGGATATATTAACATTTAAAGATAAAAATGCCTTATAACCTCTTGCTCATTTTTAACTAGAGGAAAAAAATACGCTTACCAACAAAAATACAAACAAGAGGGAAGTGACTGGATGGGATATTTAATGGACTTTAAATGACAGAATTCATAAAATAACATTAAACATGCACCTCTACTCACCATGTAAAGCCCAAACAAAGCTCTCATATTTCTGTTGTTCAGTTTCAGTGCCTGTGCAAAATACTTTCTTGAAAGTTCGAGGTTTTCAAGTCCACCTTGGGTATATTTAACCTGTTAAAAATTGCAGAGTGCTGTAACCTGTTTATTTTACTACTTTGAAATACAGCACGTTTCATCATACCACAGGCATTAGTAATTGAAACAGATACTCTGTAAACAAATATAAGATGTTAAAAGAATTCATCTTAAAGTTGTTAAAGCTAAATTTTAAAGCATAACCTCCCTGAAAAACCTCTTCTATGAACATTAAGATCACAGAGTATTTTTTAAAACAAAATACTATCAATAAAAAAAATATATAATTTCTTTTCAGGTGCCTTGGTAATGCCTCACAACTTAATATTTTCTATTAGTAGCATTCTAAATCTATACTTACATACAATGAGTTGCCCTTTACTAGTCACCTTGACATTTATTATTAATGAAATGCTTCTAACATTAGAGCATTCAATTGTATTACAATTCTTAATAGTAAGATAAATACTTCCTACTCCCAAAAATATTGATCTTAGTATGAATGTCCTAGAATATAGATTTAAAAATTGCAATCACTGTAATGTCTCAAAAGTCATTAAATGGTAACAACTGTGGCATCATTAGTTCTTAACTAGGAAAGAAAATACACAATTAAAAATACAAAGAATTTCACTGTTTTATGCAAGTACTTTTATTTTTAAAGCCATATTCCCATTATAATATTAAAAATGTAAAGCTTTTACACCTATAGTTTTCATCAAAAGTCTTACATATTTAAATATGTGCCTCACTTAAAGATGATGTCTTCTTAGTTCCAAAATAATGCCTAACACCAACAAAAATAAAATCATGTACGCCTGTTGTTTTTGAAAGCACTTACTTCAGCATACTGCTGACAGTATAAGTGGTTGTGTGGATTAGTCATCATTAGCTCCTCTAAACAAAAGGCTGCTTTAGCATAACTGAAAAATATGAAGAGGAAAAATCAATTTTAAAAGTCATATATATCATCTTAGCTAAAACAAAAATGATTAAAAATAATTTAAAACAATGCTTGAAAATAATTTTAAAACAATTTTAGTGATGTTACACATTTTATTCCCCAAATTTAATTTAAACAGCTTCATTAATAAAATACTTGCTATGCTGAATTCTTAAATACAAATAACAAAGGCTTAAATTCTAAAGCAGCCTGTGAACAATCAGTAGATACTACATTCTTAAAACTGGGTCACTATTATGACATCCAAACATTATTCACAACATAGGCTTCACAAGCTTGGATCAGGTTACATATAAAATAACTTCAAGTCCACTGATTGCTGAATAAAATATTCAAATAACTAAAGCATAAAGAGGAAATAAACATTTTAAGTACCATCTATTCATAAAAATCCTTTATTGACACCTATCTACCAATATATCCTATTATAAAGACCTTTCACTACTTGTCAATATGAAATTCTAATGAAGTTATAAATTTTTAAACCCATGAAAAATAGATCAACTTAGTGGTTTTGATATGCACTCTACTAATATTTCATCATGTTAAAGAAACAAACATCCTGCTAAAAATCCGAGGAGAGGACTGCTACAACGGGCTCTGGAAAAATGGTTTTATACCACATGACTGTAATTTCCCTCAATATGTAAGTTTAAAGCAATGTGAATATCGTCACTGTTTTTAGGATATCCTAAAGAACACAGGTGTTGTAAAATTTACTCCCAGTGAAAGGTGATGACAGTACCCAACAGAAAAAGGCTACCTACAGTTATTTTTGGCATTTGTCACCAACATACAAAGCTACCTATCTTTACACTAAGTCTGATATACTTTTCAAAATATACATGCTGCAGTTTCATATACATATACAAAATAACAGCTAAGTTGTATTATGTGCTCATTATGTATCATAAACTTCTCTAGGTGTAATATATGTATTAATTCATTTAATTCTACCAAAACACTGAGAAGTAGGAAATTATCACCATTTTAGGTTGGTAAGGCAAAGAGATGCAAACTGAAACCTAGGTTGTGCTACTCCAAACAGCCTACTCTTAACCACTACGCATACTGCCTCCATGCACTATACACAGTGAAAACCGTGGCGATGATGTAGTGTTGAAGAGGTCAATGGTAACATAAAACCAGGTACAACAATCAAACCCCAAGAGCCAGAGAAACCAAAAACACCCTCTAGATTACCAAAAGTCATAGCATTTTAGATTTATATATATATATATATATATACTGTATATATATACTGTTATCAAGGATCATACAGCTATTTAGCCTTTTTCATTTTTATACCCCAAACCTAGCAGTGGTTCCTGACATGTGATAGGTATATAATAAATGACTAAACAAATGACTGAATAAATGTCTAGAACAAAAGTATTATAACTATCTATCTGATATATATTTATCATTCTATAAGAAAGTGGTCTCTACCTTAAACACTCAATTTTAAAAAGACAGTTCCTTCTAAATAATTTCATTTTACTAAGATGACACAAAAATTCGTATTAATGCAAAGAATAAATGTTCTTACAGATTTAAAAGGGCTGAGCACAACTGTGACTGGTTTTATACAACATAAAGTAGGATAAAATAGGCAGGTATGAGTTTCTACTGAAAAATAAATGTCAAAAGTATTTTTCTCAGAAATTATTTAGTATCACATACAGAAGAGGATCCCTTCCCCCAATTTTACAAAGTCTAAAATCAAACTAATTTTGTGGGTAAAGTATAGAATCAAATACACTTAGAGCTAAAAGGGGCAGAAGACGATCCAATACAATTTTCTCGAGAGGTTCATGCAAGAGCATTTAAATCATATGGAAAGTGACCTGAGTGATCATTTTCTCAATTCCCAAAATGATACATAGCCCATCGCATTCCAAATGCATAAAAAAGTTAATTCATCACATACAGTGACTCAATGATACATAGTCCATCGCATTCCAAATGTATAAAAAAGTTAATTCATCACATACAGTGACTCAATGATTAGAGAATTAAAATGTTTTGAATCTACTTAAAATAACTACTAGTATTAGTATGTTAGAGTCAATAACTAAAGAAAGTTTCAAAGTTCTGTTCCTCACAAAACATTTGTATAGGTTACATATCTATTCCTACATTACTTTTATCAACAGTATGCTTTTTCCTTATAGGATTTTGATAATTCTATTTGGTATTGAATTTCATAATAAGGCTGGACCTACAAAAAGGAACCACAGTCACAGTCATTATTAATTTATATTAATAATGCCCTTCCTGATATAACATCTAGTTTTAACTGTAAGTAAAGTAAAAAAAATTAAGTGTTTTTGTTCAAAATACATATTTTTGTTTATAATACATATTGGTAGTACTAATGTATACATTTTTACTAATTTTTTATATTTAGAACAAGTAAAATGTCTTAATATGGTCAACTACTATGATACATATCACTGCCGTCACTAAATAGAAACTAGAATTTATAAATCAGAAGCAAATTTAAATAAAGGACACAAAGATATTTAAAAGAAAGCACATGGCAGAATTCTATATCTTCTTTAATCTCTGTAAGGACAATGAACAGGCTTATATGAACATTCTACTTTGAAAATTTATTTGGAGTAAAAATTCTAGATCTATAGTAGCAATGCTGCCTGTGATCTATTATATTTAGAAGAGCTTACTTCTATTTGTTCCTATGAAAAAGAATGCCAAAACGATAAATATATCTTGCAACTCCGAAATTGCTACAATTTGCCACTGTGCCTACAAAACTGACATCCCACAGTAACTTACCTCCTCTACCAAAAACAAACAGTAAAACGAAAAAAACCCTACCTACTACAATGACTTGCCCAAATAGGTTAAATGAATTAAATGAACATATTCTGATTTTCATATAGTTTCAAAAAATCTGGAGATCTTTATTTCCACTCACCCTAAACCTGGATATTCCCTCTGTGTTAAAAAAAAATAAATGGTCATTTTGTAAATAACTAGCTTCAAAACCAAAAGAGTTTTGCGATACAAGATAAAAGGGGAGGATGAACACAATTATCATTTCCCCTAAAAGGAAATTACTTTTCAGGGGCTTTTCTGTCTTTGTATTTCTTGGTTTCTTGGGATTTTTCAGTTCATTCATCCTATTAAGTATACATTCACCTCTATCTCAGTGAACTGTTTAGCGACAAAATAAAGCAAAACTGAATGTGGTCATTACAAGGTGAAGCAAATAATAAATTTAATTATAGCCTAAAAATAAAGTACAGCCTATTTTAGAATTAAATACAGAACTATTAGAAACATATGCAAAAAAATAAAACTGAGAAAGAAAAAAGAAAACAGAGGTGATATATTTATGTAGTTCTTAGAGGACATAAAGCAATAAAAACTGATATATCTGACTATATAAAAATATGTAGTTTCTGTAAGTTAAAAACTCAATATGAAAAAGATACATAACAAGGATATATTCTTGACAAAGGTTCATATCTCTTATATAAAAAGCTATTAAAAATTTTTACAAAGTTAACCAATTTTCACCTATCAAAACTTACAAAGACTAAAAAAAGAATGATAGCATCCAGTGTTAAGGGGATGCTAATAATTGTAGATGTGAGAGGAAACTGATACTACCTTTCCAGTGAAGAACTAGGAATGATTTATCAAAATCACTAAAAATATGCATATCATTTAATCAAATAATTCTACTTATAAGAATCTAGTCCAAGGAAATAAAATAATTAATACAGAACCATAGTAAAAATGAAAAAAGGGGAAAAAAAAGCTTTCTATTCTCCTAGGGAACTGATTAAGAATTACTAGAGTACATTAATAAGATGGAATAATATAAAGCCATTAAAAACACACTGTGAAATATTTATTGTGATAGGGAATGTGTGTCAAAACATAACTTAGTGAAAACCATAAGCTATAAAAAATAATTCTATCTTAGGTTTCTGTTTCAAGAAGTACTGAAGAAAAAAAAATAAATTGTAGATAAGTTAAGATGATGCAACTATACTCGATTTGGTCTTTACTCTTTACTGTGTTTTCCAAATATCATTAGGTATTTCTTTAATTAAAAAAATTCCTTGATTAATCTGAAATGCTTTTAAAGCTTTTAAGCACAACATCTTCAAAAGGTACAAAAACACTTTAAGTAACTGTCATCTGTTTTAGGGACAAAATAAAACTAATGTTAATTGTTTTATGCACTCCAAAAATTCAGTTTCATGTTATTTAAATTATATACTGTATACTTTACAAATGTTGACTTTAAGGCTATGAAAAATAGAATACCTGAAATTAACATAGCACTGTATGTTAACTACACCAGAATAAAAATGAAAATTAATTTTGCAAAAAAGCTATGAAAAATGGAAACATTACCATTTAAGCCAAATGCACTACCCTCTCACATACATAAGAGAATCCTGAGTACGTTTACATATGTGATCATATAAGCATACAGACATCTATATCAACATGATTCAGGAAATAATTTTGTAATGAAAAAAAAAAAGATTTTGACATCCAGAGCACAGAAGAGAACTGAAGAATGGTTCCCAGAATACAGTACACATTCATTAAATCACAGCTATTACTTTTATTACTTCAGGTTTTCCTAGAAATATGCAGATAACTACCTTAATTCTCCATTTCACATTACACATAAAGCCCTGGGCAAAGGTAAGACATAGTGTCTTTATTCTATTTTATTTCCTGTGTCAGCTATTTGTAGTATGAGAAAGACGTTAACTATTCATACACAGTTAAGAATATGCACATAAGAATCTGATTCTATTCCCTCAGAGAGAAGAAACGAAACAATGTGATATACTTCAGATTCAGAAGAACTAAGGGAAAAAAGAAAAAAAATCCTGCCTGTAGATGGAGGTTAGCATTAATGCTGCACTATTAGAAAACCTGCACTAAGACAAGGCTAATCCTCTCACACTGGGATTTCCTCCTGTCACTGCATCAATAAAAAAGCTAACAAAAACATTAAATATCCAATAAGCAAGTTCCTACAGCATTCAACATTCTTGATTATTCTTGGTCTTTTGCCCAGGCAACAGAATGCTTCTACTTTGGAAGAGTTGATTCTCTTAATACTAAGGCTAATAAATGCATACAATTGACAGAATTTTTAAAACAGCAGGGAGTATAATACTCTTTGTATATTAGAACAATTTAGACTCTAAAAATTCACAATTTTGAATCACTAAAAATAGCCGTATCTATTTTTCTAATGCAGGCCTTTATAATCCCAAAGAATCCATCTGTATTTGGAAAGAAAAATTTATTTCTCAAACAAAAATAATTTAGCAAAACACAAATGACTAATTAAAGCAATTCACATATTATAACCAACCAATAAACTGATGATTTATTTTCATTCATTTATTTTGTTCATTTAAAATGACATGATTCATAGCCTCTCTCTAATCTTTCAGAAACTATGTCTTCTGAACTTATATAATAGTGATAAAAACTGCACTCCTAATAAAATTTACAACTTACTCATGTTCATTGATATAAAGTTCTGCAAGTTCATGCCAGGCTTCTTGGTCCCCAACAAATCTGGTGAGAGGAAAGGGGAAAAAAAAAAAAGTGTGTAGATATTCTGTAAATGAACAGCATGGAGGCAAAAAGGAAAATCAAATGCAAATTCCATTTTAATTAAAAAAGATTTATCAGAATAACAAAACACAATCCTCTTGTAAGACACTCACTGTTCCAGATACTCATTCAGTTCCCGAATGGCCTCCACATTTTTCCCCTGGGCTTTTCGAATGGCAATCTTACGCTTTCTTGCAGCCTATGGGTTGACATTAATAAAGGATTAGGCACTCACGATTCCCTGGGTTTTTGTAAAGAAGGTAATTTGACTGTGCAAATTATTATCTCAATGCCAGTGAAATTCCATTGTAGAACTACTGCTTAGTGGGAGTTTATAAACATACCCCACGACATCCCACTGGGGAATTCAAACATTCTTTTAACAATCACATATGCTTTACTTTTGATGTACACAATGTACGCATCATTTCATTCAAATAAATAACCATCCAGATTCTGATAATTACAAGCCAGCAGGGAATCCTAATCTTTACCCAGCCTAAAGTCCTTTACTCTGTCTCATTCATAAGATTTGTATGTTAAGAGATAGAGGGATAGTGGAGATTAGGGGGAAAAAAAAAATCTCACCATGGCCACTTGAATGTCATTATAAAATCTAGCTCCTGATAACTTTTTTCGGTTTTAAGAGAAAAATCTACCTGTAAGCTTTTCAAGAATAACACTAGACCTGAAAAAAAAATATTATATAAATAGAAAAAACACTTAAACTTATATTTTAAAGTCTTTAAAATGATAAATACAAATATCAGTGTCATTTATTTATGCATTCATCAAATATGTACTGAACATCTGTTTGATAGGTACTGTGCAAAACAAAGAAAATATGAGGATAAAAAAAGAATAGATAATTTCTCATAAGAAGCTCATGAGAAAAAGACACATCAAATAAAAAGACAATGATAGAGATATCTAGGGTGTCAAAGCAACATGGAGGAGAGCCTAATACAGGCTGTGGCAGAATGGAGGAGGTGTAAGGGCTAGAAGCAAAGAGGGCCCCAGATGTGATACCTGTACTGAAAGAGAAAGAACAAGGAGACATTAAAAAAAAAAAAAAGAGGGAATTGGGAATAAATGGAGGGCATAAATAGAGGAACACGGAACAAAGGCAAAGAAGACAGCAACAGTGTGTAAGTGTGTAATCAAGACTATCTACTTTAGGCTGGAGTTAACAGACTGGAGGGCACCATATCAATTATTAAATTTACATCTCTATCATCTCTGTTTAATTCAGTGCAGATAGCTAAGCAATAAAACAAACAAAAGCTATAGCCAAATTAAGTTTATTAATTATGAACATGGTTGTTATTGTTTTATATAATAAACACTTCACGAAATGCAGACAAGGGAAGTAAAATGAATGGGGCCTCTTTAGACAAATGAACTACCTGTCATGGGTGAAAAGGGTGGGGGGTTTTGCTCTGAGGAAGTTAAAGTCAAAAAATTAGAATCAAGAGACTCCCAATAAACAAGACCAAGAGTGGTATTTGTAACAAGGATAACAACATTTTGGCAATAAAAAATGAAATGTGTTAAAAATGTATATCCTTGATTATTCAGCTCATGCCAAAGGCATAACACAATGCCTGCCAAATGGTAGGTACTCAAACATTTTTGGCTAAATTTCACTATGTATAACAATGAAAGTGCCATAAATAAATGTACTACTAAAAAACCTCAAGAACTCAGAAAGTAGAAGAAAAGCTCTAAAAGTAACTCAATCCTAAAGACTTTAAAAAGAATATTGGATTTCAAATGAAAGCCTTCTCCCAAGTCCTTCTGAAAATAGGTGGATAAATTAACATATAATTTCAATTAAATATAATAAATATAAATTAAATATATGACATAACATAAATTAAGAAACTAATTTCTTTTGGATATATCATATCTAATTTCACCAATCCAATATCATCTGAAATGTATCTGACTCTTTATTCCTTTCATTTATGATAATACTACTACTTCTTCTATAGATAATATGGTAGAACAGAGTCCACATTTTAAAATAAAAGAGACAAGAAACAAATTCCAACTCTTGGCACTTACCAGCTTACTAACCAAAGGCGAAAATACTACCGCATCTGACATAAGAATCAATTTTTAGGGCGCCTGGGTGGCTCAGTGGGTTAAGCCGCTGCCTTCGGCTCAGGTCATGATCCCAGAGTCCTGGGATCGAGTCCCGCATCGGGCTCTCTGCTCAGCGGGGAGCCTGCTTCCCCCTCTCTCTCTCTGCCTGCCTCTCTGTCTACTGTGATCTCTGTCTGTCAAATAAATAAATAAAATCTTAAAAAAAAAAAAAAAAAGAATCAATTTTTATTTATCATGATAATTTTAAATGAGCATTAAGCAGGGATTTCATTTCGGGCCAAGATGGGATCAAATTTACCCTATTGCCTAAACCAACGAAAGAATTAGATTGAACATCTGAAATAATATTTAAGGCACAGGACAACAGGCAACACAGAACAGTGATCCCTTAGAGGCTGGAAGCAAATGAGATGAGGCCTATTTTTATTGCCCTGGCTCACTGCTTTGAGAGAGTTTCAAGGGTCCTGTGCAAGAAGAGAAAATCAGGTTGAGTTCAGTGAACTCTGTGAGTTGAGGAAAAGGAGCTGAGAGCCAGGAAGATCAAAGGCTAGAGTTTGTAGACACAGCATGAGAGAAGAAAGAATATGGAATAAAAATTCTAGATTCCCCTTGAATCTCAAGGGCTTCCCTTGATTACTCAGCTTTGTATTGATCAGTGCATGTGTGTGAAAAAACTACCCAAAGCCAAGGAAAGAACCACCAGAAAGGTTTAAGCAGAAGTGTGTGGAGCTCATACAGGGCTCGGAATAGTGCCTCTTCCTACCAAACAGACTGGAAAATGCCATGATTCCTGTGGCACTCGCTAGAATATCCAGAAGGATGTAATGGGGAGTAACTAGCTAGCCCTATAAGCACTTTCTGGACCTCTTTAATAGGGACCTAAAAGGATCAAATTGTTTTGTGTGTTTTTTTTAAAAAGATTTTATTTATTTATTTGACATATCACAAGTAGGCAGAGAGGCAGGCAGAGAGAGAGGAAGGGAAGCAGGCTCCCTGCTGAGCAGAGACCCTAATGCGGGCTCTATCCTAGGACCCTGGGATCATGACCTGAGCCGAAGGCAGAGGCCTTAACCCACTGAGCCACCCAGGCGCCCCTCAAGTAACTTAATTAACACCCCACAAGAAAGCTCAAGAACATCTTTTGGAAATATAAAAATGGAAAGGAGCAAAGTACATTTTTGAAGATGATAGTTTTGTTCACTACCTTGACTCTGATGATGGTGTCACAGGTGCATCCAAACATAAAACTTAGCAAACTGCACACCCTACTTAAATATATGCAGTCTATTCTTTCTATTCAGTCTATAAATATCAATTATTTATCATAATAGTTTTAAAACAGTATTAATTGGACTAAATGTTAAAGAGAGTCTTGAATATTTATCAATTTCTATTTATTTCTTTCTTATAGTTTTTTTCCTGTAAAATATGCCAATGTTCTGAATTTTTCTAAATGTCTTGTTTGGATCAAACTTTGCAAATGTCAGTTTAAGTCTTAAAAATGAAAACTGTTTCACATTTTATAAGTGATTTTAGTAACAGAGTTAGAATTCCTATTATAAAATATAAAATATTAATGCCACAAACAAATCTTCAAACTTGCTACATGCCTTCTGTAACATTATGTACAATGAGGCTAGCCACCAATTCTTCCTGAAACTCTGGTCATATCTTAAAAAATAAACTACGTGGTTGGTGGGGGGAAGGGATACTACTTAGGAAAGGATTAAAGGATTAAGGTCTACCAGCAAAATACAAACTACATCTCTCCCTACTGCAGATGCTGGAACCCAGAAAGAAACAGACCCCTGGCCAACAGAAGGAAAGCAGTGTTCTGGGTTCTTTCAGGCATTCTAAAAGCATCTTCTCCCTTGCCACAGAGGCAATTACATCTAATTCTAAAACAAAATTTCAAATATTTGATAAATCACGATAGGCAGCTAACAATTCAAGGTAAAATCTGACCTTTCTGAAATATTAAATTCACCTAAAAAGACGATAATTATCATACCTGCTTCTGAAAAGTAATCATTCAACAAGTATTCACTGAAGGCCTTCCATATGCTAGACATTAGTTCATGCAACAGACATAATATTTTCCCTCAAGGAGCTTTCAAAGGAAGAAAAAAGCCTACTTTTATTTTAAAAGCAAGCAAACAAAAACTGACTGGTGCTTAGGCAAGCTAAGGGATGAAAGCTCAGTGAGCCTAATTCAATATTTGACTTTTACAGATTAATGACTAAAATTTTCACACTTGAGAGTTAACCTTCTAAAACCATTCATGGCTAAGTAATTTTAATTGCTTGTGTACTTTCACCGCAAAATATTCTTTCATCCATTCCCTATCCCTTCCAATTCCACTTGTCCTAGGTTTAGACTCCCATAATCTCTGGCCTAGGACAGGACAGCCTCCAAATTACAAATTATTTCAACTCCGCACCTCCTTCAAACTATCTCCCATATTATTAACAAAGTTATTTCTAAAAATATCTGGTGGTATTTCCCAAATCAAAATTTGACTATTATTGAAAATTGTCCATTTTTTTTCTTTTTAGAGAGCACAAGCAAGTATGTGAATAAGGGGGGGTGGGGCAGAGAGAGAGAGAATCTTAAGCAGGCTCCATGCTCAGAGCCTGATACAGGGCTTGACCTCACAACCCTCAGATCATGACATGAGCCAAAATCAAGAGTGGGATGCCCAATGGACTGAGAGCCACCCAGGCACCCCATTCACTGTCCATTTTCTAAGAATAAAAATTAAATTCTGAAGTGTCACATACCAGGTTGTTCACAAATACAGAACATCTTGTTGTATCTCCAGTCACTTTGTACAATGAACCAATTCAGAGGTATAAAATATTGTTCCTCAGAACCCCAATTTTTCTCAGAGGTCAATGAGTAGGAAAGAAAGGAGAGGTCAACTATGTAGAGTACCAGAACCATGCCCTTTCTTCAATAAGTACAGAAATAAAATTTCATTTGAAAAACATATTAAAGGAGGCAGTTCAGAAAGAGAAATACCAATGGCCTTTTAAGCATATTAAAAGATATTCAACATCACTCATAATGCAAATTGTAACAAGATGAGGTTTTTTACCAATTACATTGGCAAAGGTTAAAAACAAAAAAGTTGATAATCTACCTTGCGGGAGGATACAGGAGAAGCAGCACTCTCGTACATCACAGAAATGAATATGGATGGCTAAAAGCCTTTGTGGAAGGAAATTTGGTGACATCTATCAAAATTTTAAATGCATGGACCTCCAGAATTAGATTCCAGAGTAGGAATCCACTGTACAAATGACATTCACTGCAACACTGTTCCTGGGAGGAAGATACCAAAATCAACCCAAGATTTCATCAAGAGGGACTTACTTCAAGAAATTGTTTTTCAACAAACTATTTTTCATACATCACACAACACAACCCTATATAGCTATTCAGAGGATGATTTAAGGATGTGCTAACATATTCCATGATCTTTACAACGACTGCAAGGTAGAACATGCCACCATTTGCATTTCCAACAACGTTCTCTGTCAAAAGGGACACACCTGCATATTTGTGTGTGCACAAGGGAAAAATCTCTGGAATACATAAGAAATTGCTAACAATGTTTGCCTAAGTGAAGCAGGATCTGAGATCAGGAGAGAAGACTTATTTTTCACCATTTTTGTATTGTTTGTAATTTTTTTTTAAGATTTTATTCATTTATTTGACAGACAAGCAGGCAGAGACAGAGAGAGGAGGAAGCAGGCTCCCCGCCAAGCGGAGAGCCCGATGCGGGGCTCGATCCCAGGACCCTGGGATCATGACCTGAGCCGAAGGCAGAGGCTTTAACCCACTGAGCCACCCAGGCGCCCCGTATTGTTTGTAATTTTTAACATGGGTATGTATTACGTTTCCAAAAAATGTTTCACAGTCTTTCAAAAACAGATGGGGAAAAGGCCATTTCAGCACGCTCCTTAAAGGAAATTCAAAAACTTCCTTTCTAATCACTTCATTCTTTCTTTCCTAGGTAGACTTTGTACTTAACTAGCGCCAAGGGTTCATTCATGAGATATGAAGACTTTCCCCAGTCCATCATCTTTGCTTCATTTCAACCACACTCATCTTTCAAAGTCTGCAAGGCTCAAAAATTACACAGTAAGTGACTAACAATTTAACAGTCTATTTTCAAAGTCCATAACCTGTTCACTACATCACTCTGCATCCCTAACACAGTCAAGATGGTGTCTGATTTGTTTTTCTATTTCTAGCACCAAGCACACTGTAAGCACTCAACAAATGTTTTTTTGGAAGTTTAATAAATGCATGGGAGAGGGAAGGAGAGCTCCTTAAAGCCTGAATGAACAACCTCACTTCTATACAGATATCTAAAACACAGAGGCAGAAGATCAACAACAGAGTCATATGATCACTTTTATACAACACAAAGAAGAACTACAGTGTAAAAGTTTGAATTATAACTATCGATGAGGGTGAAACTAGACTTTCCCATCTTTGAGGTAATACTTTACAGTTGCTTTGAAAAAAGAAACTGTGATGTCTATCTTTATTCTTAGCAACACCAATATTCTGGTGGCTCACGACAGATACTCAATAAACATTTACAGAAGGACAGAAGACACTAAAAGGACATCAGATAAAGATAATATTTAATGAAAGAATAACACATTTCGCAAAGCTGAATTTAGTCACCTTGTTTTAAAATGTTTACTAGCAACTAAGGAACTTAGTGCCACTTCATACACAGTTGATAAATGAAACCATTTGGGTTTTCCTTTTAGTCAATCTTAGAGCCACAGAATATGGAAAGTATTACAAACAGAAAAATAATTACATATTATCTTAGATCCTGAAAAAGTGAAATAACTTATTAAAAATATCTTCAACTTAAATTGACACAGAAGTAAAATGTTTGACTTCTAATTCCAAGACAATAAATCAGAAGCTATTGATTATTAACCTGGTACTTAAAAAAAAAAAAAAGAAACAGAAACCTTTTTCAGAAACTTGATTTCATATTTTCAATTATTTGGCTACGTGAAAAACGAATACCTTTGAAATTGTAGTGAAGTCTTAACAAGTACATGAAAAAAGCTTCAGGAAAAGAAAAATGATTAGGACAGTTAAGATTAAAAAATTACTCAAAACTTTCCAATTTTAACTCTTTTATTGGAAATATGTAGCTAAACTAACAGAAGCTCTATTTTTGACTTTTTGTTTTATTTTGTTTTTTTTTTATAATGAGTAGGCCTGCAGCTCTGTCAAAATTTTTCCCTTGCTATTCAAATATCTACCTCTACCTCACCCACCCAACACCCCCACCCACCCACCAAAGACCTAGGAAGTTCTATATATATAGTGTGGTGGTATATAATATATATATATATATATATATATACACACACATACACATATATATACATATATTCAATATATTCAAAATATATATATAGTAGTATTGTGTAAATTACATAGTGTGGTGGTATATAATATATATTATATGTATAATATATAATATATATTATGTGTACATGGGAAATAAAAAAACATTAAAATGCCTGATATGTTATCTAAAATCTAACTTTTCACTGAGTAAAAGGTAAGTCTGAGGAAGGCCATTATGCAAAAATAGTAAACTAAAATGTTCTCAAAATTAAAAAAAAAATCTTCAGAGTATTTTTTTTCCAGAGTATTTTTAAAATAAATATTGCTACGTAAGTATATCTGGAACAAATAATCTGCCCAATATACAGATGTATTTGTTCAAATCAAGATAAAGTAAAGATGTATCTTATGGGAAACACAATATATGTATTTCTTCTTTATATATTTATACATATATGTATATACATATACATGTATATTACAGATACATATACATGTTCCTATCCAAGTAGAAGGCAGAAAAAAGCAAAATCAAATCAAAACACCTTTATTAATTCCATATACAAACTACTATCATTATTTCTTTCATTTTTCACTGAGAACTAAATATAACTACCCAAACAAGTTATTTTATCATAAACCTCAAAATATTACAAAACTACTGAGCTCTGCTGGGGTTTATTACAAACACATAGAATTATTTCTTTCTAAATTTCCACTAGTTTCTAATAAGATATCCTATGAGTCAAATTTCACTGAAGAGTTTTATATCTATTTTAAAAATGTGGCCCGGGGTGCCTGGGTGGCTCAGTGGGTTAAAGCCTCTGCCTTCAGCTCAGGTCATGATGCCGGGGTCCTGGGATCGAGCCCCACATCGGGCTCTCTGCTCAGCAAGGCGCCTGCTTCCTCCTCTCTCTCTGCCTGCCTCTCTGCCTACTTGTGATTTCTGTCAAATAAATAAAATCTCTTTTTTTTAATTTTAATTTTTTTTAAATTTTTATTTTATTTTTTTTAAAGATTTTATTTATTTATTTGACAGACAGAGATTACAAGTAGGCAAGAGAGGCAGGCAGGGAGAGAGAGGAGGAAGCAGGCTCTCTGCAGAGCAGAGAGCCCGATGCGGGGCTCGATCCCAGGACCCCGGGATCATGACCTGAGCCGAAAGCAGAGGCTTTAACCCACTGAGCCACCCAGGCGCCCCATAAATAAAATCTTTAAAAATTAAAAAAAAAAAAAAAAAAAGTGGCCCAACATAAAGTATTTAAAAAGATAAAACCAGTTTCATATGTATTTTTCCATTATTTTAAAAACTGAATTAATTTCACTTTTTAAACCAAAATTTAAATAATCTCCAGGACAATTCAGCTTACTTACAGTGTTAGTTGGATCTTCTTGTAAAATTCTATCATACAGTTGTATAGCATCATCGTATCTATTTAAAAAGAAAAAAAAATTCAAGAATCATTACTTCAAATTTTAGTGACAAATAGTAAATACAGAAAAAGATCAAACTGGCAGGACTTTAAATGCATTTATAATTACAATCCAAGTCGCTTCTGATGTTCATGTAACAGTAGATATTTGCTACGGTATCATTTTTTGCAGAAAAATTCATGTATAAGGTATTTATAGAAAAACTTCTTCAAAAATATACTGATTCATGAATAACAACAAAAAAAGAGATAAACAAAAATGCACTGATTCTATTTGGCCTGAATACAAAGGTTAAAACTAGCAACACAGATACCTTTGTGGTCCTAAGTATACCTGGAATTACAGTCAATAAAGCATAAGAACAAGTTTAATTTTAACAAACAAATTCACAAGGAAATGACCTTTGATTTAATTCTCCTTTACTGAATACTTATGATAGTTTTTCTTAGTTGAGATGGTGCAGTTCAATTCATTAGGCACCTGTTAAATTTACACCTGCAGTACACTCTGCTGGGTTACAATCTTATAAAGGAAATAGTTAACAATTTATCAATGAGAAAAAAAAAGTATTTCAGCATATGTCTAACAAGGCAAAATAAACATTATGCGATAGGGAATGAAGGGGAAGGATATATCAGAAATCACATAAAGAACATCATATACTCTTTTATATTTGGGAATCTTGTTTAGGGTGTAAGGAAATAACTGATTCTGAAATTCCTTCCTTATGGTATCCATAACCCCAA
>PISX010021100.1:0-34177 GCA_004024625.1 Mellivora capensis
GGGTCATGATCTCAGGGTCCTGGGATTGAGCTCTGCATCAGATTCTCTGCTCGAGGGGGAGCCTGCTTCCCCCCATCTCTCTGCCTGCTTCTCTGCCTACTTGTGTTCTCTCTGTCAAATAGATAAATTAAAAAATCTTAAAAAAAAAAAAAAAGAAATTGAGACTTGGAGAGACAAGATTGTGTGTGTGTGTGTGTGTGTGTAAAGTCAATGCACAGGGTAAAGAACCCTGGGTCGGAGACAGTGGCCCCAACTGTAAGTGCTGCAGGAGAGAGAGAACACTGAAGGCCAGTTGGATAAGATTGGTTCTAACCTGTTCTTCCATATCAGCATTTTTATGGATCCTTATCATCCTGTTGAAGGGTTACTAACTTCTTCTTTTGCTTTAAAATGTTCCCTAGCTTAGGTGCACTGACAAGAGCTTATAAAGGCAGTATGGTCGTTTACAGGAGGTGAAGGAATGGACAGAGCAGAGCTTTAGACCAGACAGTTTGGGGTGTAAATCTAGAGGCTTCCACTTAAATAGCTGAGTACCCTTAGCCAAATCACTTAATCCCTGAGCTTTGACCATTTCAGACATTGTAATACAGGGATATTGTCTATATTCTGGGGTTGCTTCAAAGATTGAATCAAGTTGTGTATATAAAGCGCCCCCCCATATTGTCTGCCACATGGTAGGGACTCACTAAATGTTAGTTTTCCTTTCTCCCTACAAAGACAAGATGCTTGTCTTGAGTATATTTTGTGTTCCTACTGATGGTTACTAGGTATGATTTTAATTCTTACGGTAACCACTACCTGTGTAGTTCTTGTGGTTAAAAAAAGAGATAAAAGCTCACCATGGTGGAGAAGAGATACACAGAAATGGGTGTAGAGAAAATGGATGTTTGATGGGGATCTAATTAGAAATGTATTTTTCTTGATGGCCTAGAATTTAAAATTATGTCATTAGTGTCCTATAAGAAAATGATGTTCAGGGGAAGAATGATTGTTTATTTTTATTTTTATTTTTTTGTATTTTGGAGAATATTTTTCAATCTTTTCTATAAGAATCTAGTAAAAAAATATTTCTCTTAACCAAGTTGCTCACCGTAAGCCATTAATCCTGTCATTATGGCCAGGTTTAAACAACTATAGCAATAATAGGATTATATGTGTATTAATTTATGCTACCTCATTCCACGAAGGATTTGAGGTGGTTTTCAGAAGCATGGAACACTACACAAATAAAATGGTAAGACAGGAATAGAAAATAAGAAATCAGGAACCATTGAAAATACATGGTGGGTGGTTAAGACCGGGAAAAATAGTACCCAATTAATACGTAAACCATTAAGGGCCTGTATTGTTATAATGCAATAACAAAAACAACTCTAGGCTTCCTGGCAACCAGAATGAAAAGGGAGGCATGATGGAGGTGGTTAAAGAGGAGAAAATTTACTATTACTCAAGCAAGTGAAGGGTTTCTAATTTTCTAATTTTTTGTTACTAATTTTTATGTATACCTTGACCTGGAAATTTTGGGACGTGAATATTTGGATGTTCATCCAGAGTGAAATGTTGCTTTAAAGTTCTTCATTTACTGAATCTTGATATTACCAAACAGAAAAATATAGTTATTTGGAGAATTGATATCCTCTTAAAGCATAAGTTCATTTCTCCTTTTACTTGTGTAGCTTTCTGAGGTGAAATACAGGAAATTCTGAGATTTTTCACTGTGGGAGTGGAAGGTTGCAGACAAGCAAAGGAGAAGGCTGGGATGATTTATGTGATAATGGATTAGGATTGTGGGAATTGGTATGAATTTTGTTTAGTTTAATATAGATCTGGATGGTTATGTACAGGAAGTATTTTTAGAAATGTGTATATACAGGGGTTCATGTACATACATGCATTACCTAGCTTTGTGACCTGAGAGGGCCAAGAAGCCTAGAAACAAGCACACTAAGCACCCAGGTCTTGATTTCTAATACCATTCTCTAAAAGGAACCAGGGCTCCTTACAGAAGTGGCTGCTTCTAGTATATATAAGATGAGCCTGGAGTATCTTACAGTACCTGAAAGCCAGGAAGTGCTCAAAAAACAAAGCAAAATCCACCAAAAAACCCTCCTCCCAATATTTGGGGTATGTCAAAGGGTTACAGGAGCCAACTGAAAGAGTTCCCAATGACCAACAAAATAAATAAGGTAGTATTGGATTATAAATCAAAGTATAAAATAAATACCCACTGGTCCATACTGATATAAATGATTGAGCAAATAAGTAAATGTGAGAGAATAGACAAATCTCCTGTGCAGAATTCCAAATAATTTATGGAGATAGATTCTTTGTCCTCAAGGAAGTACAGCATAATTCCCTTCTAAAGTGTGGGTTGTGCTTGGTGACTTCCAAGAATGCAGTATGAAAAGGGGGAAAAGAAGGTAAACTTTACAGTGGAGAAAGCTGACAAATACTACCTTGTCCAGGTGACTAAGGTTAATATCAAAAGTGATAAATCAGGGTGCCTGGGTGGCTCAGTGGGTTGGGGCCTCTGCCTTCAGCTCAGGTCATGATCCCAGGGTCCTGGGATCGAGCCCCCCATCGGGCTCTCTGCTCAGCAGGGAGCCTCCTTCCTCCTCTCTCTCTGCCTGTCTCTGCCTGCTTGTGATCTCTGCCTGTCAAATAAATAAAATCTTTAAAAAAAAGTGATAAATCATACTGTGATACTATGTATTCTTTTTTTTTTTTAAAGATTTTATTTACTTATTTGACAGACAGAGATCACAAGTAGGCAGAGAAGCAGGCAGAGAGAGAGGAAGGGAAGCAGGTGCCTGCTGAGCAGAGAGCCCGATGCGGGACTCCATCCCAGGACCCTGGGATCATGACCTGAGCTGAAGGCAGAGGCTTTAACCCACTGAGCCACCCAGGTGCCCCATATGTATTCTCTTTTTAGATTTTATTTATTTGAGAGAGAACGAGAGAGAGAGAGAGAGAGAAAGCGAGCGCGCGTGCGAGGGCACTCGCTCTCATGAGGGGAGTGGTCAGAGGGAGAAGCAGACTCCCTGCTCAGCAGGGAGCCTGATGCAGGACTCAGCCCGGGACTTCAGGATCATGACCTGAGGTGAAGGCAGTTGCTTAACCAACTGAGCCACCCAGGCACCCAATACTATGTATTCTTTTTTTTTTTTTTAAGATTTTATTTATTTGACAGAGAGAGATCACAAGTAGGCAGAGAGGCAGGCAGAGAGAGAGGAGGAAGCAGGCTCCCTGCTGAGCAGAGAGCCTGATGCAGGGCTCGATCCCAGGATCCTGGAATCATGACCTGAGCTGAAGGCAGAGGCTTTAACCCACTGAGCCACCCAGGCGCCCCAATACTATGTATTCTTGATACAATGTGATGAACTGGCACTTTACTTCTGTGGTCTTCCTTCTCAAAAACTCGTAAGTGTAGTCTAACTGTGAGAAAAATATCAGACAAATCCCAGTTGAGGGACAGTCTACAAAATACCTATCAGTACTCCCTGATACTGTCAAGGTCTTTAAAAACAAAAGTTAGACAAGCTGTCAGTCAGGAGGAGCCTAAGGAGACAGGATGCCTAAATACAGTGTGGTATCCTGGAACAGAAAAATGGCATTAGGTAAAAAGTAATGAAATAGGAATAAAGTATGGACTTTGTATAGACTGAATAATGTATCAATGCATTAATTGTGACAACTGTACCATACTAATGGAAGATATTAATAATAGGTAAAACTGGATGTGGGGTATATGGGCACTCTCTATATTATTTCCACAATTTTTCTACAAATCTAACACTATTCTAAAAAGTTTACTTTTAAAAAATTAGAGAAGACTAATTTTTCTTAGTCTTCTAGGTGCCTGGGTGGCTTATTTGGTTGAGCATCTGACTCTTGGTTTTGGCCCAGGTCATGATCTCAGGGCCATGGGATCAAGCCCTGTGTGGGGCTCACTGATGAATGTGGAGTCTACTTCTCCTCCTTCTTTTCCCTCTGCCCTTCCCCCACTCATGCTCCCTTATTCACTCTCTCTATAAATCTTTAAAAAATAAATGAGAAAGTAGAGAAGTCTCAAGTTTTTAATCTTACTGTTGAGATAAGACGGGTATTTTTATTTGAGAATGGGATTTCCAAGGGTTGTAAGTACAAGTTAGCTCCACAGTATCAGCAAAACCATAAAATACAACCTCAAACTACCTGTAGTTTTAAGGCAGGTCTATGCCACAGCACGTGTTAGAACTACACTCCTGATTGCCAGCACCTGTGAACTTAAAATGCCGCCCCCCGCCCCCACCAAAGTCTTTCTCATCTGTAAGCACCATGAAATGGCTATACAGAAGTGATGGCTCCATCACTTGCAGATCATAGCTCTTCTAATGTTATTTGATATATTTTTAATTCAATGTTTTAAATATTTATTTAAATATATATTTGATGTTTTAAAAGAACTACTAATGATATAATGTGAAGAGAAGCTTTAATTCCAGAACAGTGGAATATATGGGATTTTGAAGATTTCAATTTTGCCAGAATAGTCTGTCAATTTACCATAAGCTTTACAAATAAAAGTAGTTTGAAATTGTTTTCCTTATGTTAGGCCTTTAAAAAAATTTTTTTTTAAAATTTATTTTAGTGAGAGATGGGAGGGACAGATGGAGAGGGGAGAGAATCTCAAGCAGACTCCACACTGAGCCCGGAGACCTACATGGGCCAAGAGATCATGACCTGAGCTGAAACCCAAGAGTTGACTGCTCAACCCCCTGTGCCAACCAGGTGCCCCATGTGTTAGCTCTTTTTAATAAAGTTATTCTACCTCCTCTGGTATTCTAGAGGAATACTTGTGAGGAACATTTTGAGGGTCTGAAAACTAACTTTATCTTTCTTTATTCAATATTTCAAACAAACAGAAAAATGTAGAGAATAATACAACAGATGCATATTCTATATAACTACTACTCAGCACTCAGATTCTAATATTTTCTCCTTTTTAAAACGTAAAATTATTAGACTCAATTTTAGTTACCTGTGTACCCGTTCTTCATTTCTAATCTTCATCTATGCCTTCCCAGAGGTAATCACTTTGCTGAACTTGCTTTTGTTATTCCCGTCATGTTTTATACTATTACTACACGTGTGAATCTATATGCCATTGGGTATTAACACCAACATTTCTTTATTCTAATGCTGA
This sequence comes from Mellivora capensis, assembly GCA_004024625.1. Classification (NCBI taxonomy): domain Eukaryota; kingdom Metazoa; phylum Chordata; class Mammalia; order Carnivora; family Mustelidae; genus Mellivora; species Mellivora capensis. The sequence continues at coordinate 5,186 of PISX010021100.1, forward strand.
TGGACATTTAGGTTGTTAACTTTTTTTTTAAACTATTACAAACAACACTTCAGTGAACATTTTTATTCATGTCTTCTTATGCACATGTATAAAATTTCTCTGGAGTACATAACTGGGAGTGGAATTGCTAGAATGTGGAGTATGCATGTCCTTGGCTTTCTTAGATGTTGCCAAATTGCTATTCACAGTGGTTATTAGAATTGATGTTAGTATGCGTAGGAGTTCCCATTTTCCAATAGCCTCACTAAAACTTGGTATGGTCAGACTTCTTATTTGTTGCCAAATTATCGTCTGTTATTATTCTTTTAATTTGCATTTTTCTGATTACTAATGAGCATCTTTGTAAAAGTCAATTGGCTATTGGGTTTTCTTTTCTGTATATTTCCTCTGAACTCTTTTGCCCATTTTCCTATTGGATTGTCTTTTTTTCTATTGATTTATAACCTATCTTTATAAATGTAAGATGATAATAATTTACTACTTACGTGCCCTGCAGTGATCTCCCATCCTGTGGCTCATCTCTTTTGGTTTGGTTCTTGTGTCCTTTTTTGCATAGGAATTGTAAATTTTATCCGTATTTTTCTTCATGGTTTATGCCTGTGTCTGGAAATACTTTTCTCTCATGAGTTCAAGATAGTTTTTGGGCAGTGGGGGGTGGGGGGAACCAAGGTAGCTCAGTTAGTTAAATGTCTGCCTTAGGCTCAGTTATGATCCTGGAGCCCCAGGATCGAGCCCCGTGTCTGGCTCCCTGCTCAGCAGGGAGTCTGTTTCTCCCTCTCCCTTTGCCCCTCCTCCTGCTCCTTCTCTCTCTCTCTCCCTCATTTTCTCTCTCTCTCTCTCACTCACTCTCAAATAAATACATAAAATCTTAAAAAAATTTTTCATATTGAGGTTGTAATTTGAAATAAAGTTTCCTCAGTGTATTGAATTTTTGTATTTCTGTGGCTATTTTTTCATATGCAGAATTTCTAATTAATACTCTTTTTTTTAATGCACTTTCCTGTGTTTTATTTTTGCGTGTTTCATAGTTTTTGTTTTTTTAAATGAAAATACTGCTTTATTTTTTGAAAGTTCTAAACATACCCATTTTGGAGTAGGGTCACGCTGGTCTACAGAATTAGTTTCATCTGGAGTGACTGTATTTGCTAATTGGTGATTTGTTGGCATTTTTTGTTAGCATGGGACTGGCTTCAGTTTTTTGGAATTTGAGTTTACAGAATCATTCTGGCTGGGAGGTATATTGTTTTGTTTGATTATCCTCTCTACCTAATGGGTCTTCTACCAGGCTCCCTAAATTCCCCGTTTATAGCAAGGTCTTTTAAGCGTCTTGTTCCATAGTAACACTAAAAAACCTCCAGGACCAGCCAGAGAGCCAGTTGAGACCTTGTATCAGGCCTACTCAGGAGTCTAAAGCTGTAGCCTCCCTTCCCCTAGAGGCTTGTAGGATTCTAAATCTTTAATCTGGATAGAAATCACTTAATTCCCATTCAGCTCGCTCGCGTCTCCTTTATGCAAGGGGCATTCCAGCTCTGGCCTTTGTTAGTGAGCTTGGCTTTCTTCTGTTTCACAGGGAGTGCTTTCAGTCCTCTTAACAATGGCCAATGCCTGCTTCCAGACCTGGACTCCAGAAAGCAGGCCCAACTTAGCCCATTCCTTTTTGCAGGTAGTCTGTAGCCCATGACTAGGTCTTTTTTGTATCATTTATTATATATATATATGTATATATATATATGCACATATATATATACACACATATACACATACACACATACATAGATACATATATATAATACATATATAATTTATTTATATATGTATTATATATATATTATGTAATATGTATATACTATTTATATCATTACTTTGTGTTTGGAACAGAGGATGATGCCTGGAACTGTGAATTCACTGTGCCATCTTGATTGAGGTCTGGATTTTGTCTTAATTTAGCTAGATTGTGAGCTTCTCCAGGAAGGGATAACTTTTTAGCAACTTCAAACATGATGCCTGGCTGTGGGTACATGGTGGGTGTTTTTTAATGAAGGACTCTTGGGCATGTCTTCTTTATTTAAAATTTTTTTTAAAAAGATTTTATTTATTTGAGAGAGAGAGCATGAGAACACACAGCAGGAGGAATGGCAGAGGGAGAGGAAGAGCAGGGAGCCTGACAAGGGGCTCAGTCCCAGGACCCTGCGATCATGACCTGAGCCAAAGGCAGACGCTTAACTGACTGAGCCACCCAGGCACCGTGAGTGTGTCGTATTAGTGTTTCTAACCTGGATATTTAGTTTGAATCCCACCATAGTTCTATAACTTTGGCAAGTTGCCTAGGACCCCTAATCTCACACCCCACCTCACCCCCATTTTACCTCACAGGATTGCCTGAGGAGCGAATGACAACATCAGGGAAACACAAATCAAAACAATGAGAATCCACCTCACACCAGTCAGAATGGCTAAAACTGATAAGCCAGGAAATGACAGATATAAGGATGCAGAGAAAGGGGAACCCTCTTACACTGTTGGTGGGAATGCAAGTTGGTGCAGCCACTCTGGAAAACAGTATAGAGGTTCCTCAAAAGTTTGAAGATAGAGCTATCCCGTAACCCAGAAATTGCACTACGGGGTATTTATCCCAAAGATACAAATGTAGTGATCTGAAGGGATGTGCACCCCATGTTTATAGCAGCAATGTCCACAATAGCCAAACTATGGAAAGAGTCCAGAAGTCCATTGACAAATAAATGGATAAAGAAGATGTATGTATGTATATGTGTATGTGTATGTATGTGTATGTGTGTATATACTATTCAGTTATCAAATGCTACTCAGTCATTAAAAAAAAAAAGAAATTTTGTCATTTGCAACGATGTGGATAGAACTAGAGAGTGTTATGCTAAGTGAAATAAGTCCATTAAAGAAAGACAACTATTATATGATCTCATATGTGGAATTTAAGAAACAAGGCAGAGGATCACAGGGGAAGAGAGGAGAAAATAAAACAAGATGAAATCAAAGAGGGAGACAAACCATAAGAGACTCTTGAGCATGGGAAACTGAGGGTTGCTGGAGGGGAGAGTTGGGGAGAGGGGTAACTGGGTGATGGACATTAAGGAGGGAATGTAATGTAATGATCACTGGATATTATATAAGACTGATGAACCACTGACCTCTGCCTCTGAAACCAATAATACATGGTAATTGAATTCAGATAAATAAATTTTTTAAAAAGTGTCTTTTGGGGCACCTGGGTGGCTCAGTGGGTCAAGCCTCTGCCTTTGGCTCAGGTCATGATCTCAGGGTCCTGGGATCAAGCTCCGCATCAGGCTCTCTGCTCGGCAGGGAGCCTGCTTCTCCCTCCCCCTCTGCCTGCCTCTCTGCCTACTTGTGATCTTTCACTCGCTTTGTCAAATAAATAAATAAAATATTTTTTTAAAAAAGTGTCTTTCAAAGAGAAGTTCTTAGTTTTGATGACATTTACTTTATGGATTGTTTTTAATATTGTATTTGGAAAATCTTTGCCTAACCCAAGGCCACAAAGATTTCCTCCAGTGTTTTCTTCTAGAAGTTTCATAGTTTTCAGCTTCACATTTAAGTTTTATCTATTTTGAGATCATTTTTAAATATGGTGTAAAGGAGGGATCAAATTTTATTCCTTTCTGTATTACTGAAGCTCTGTTATTGAGTGTATAGAAGTTTATCATTGTTATATCTTCCTGATGCATTGACATTTTTATCATTATAAAATATCCCTCTTTGTTTCTAGTAATACTTTTTTTCTTAGTCTGTTTTGTCTAAAATGAGTAGAGCCACTCCAGCCTTTTTAGGGTTATTTACATGGGGTAATTTTCCCCATCTTTTTATTTTCAATTGATTTGTGTATATTTAAAAGCATCTCTTTATTTTTTTTTAGATTTTTATTTATTTATTTGACAGAGAGAGCACAAGCAGAGGGAGCAGCAGGCAGAGAGAGAGAGGGAGAAGCAGGCTCCCTGCTAAGCAGGGAGCCTGATGTGGGTCTTGATCCCAGGACTCTGGGATCATGCCCTGAGCTGAAGGCAGCCGCTTTAACGGACTGAGCCGCTCAGGCATCTCTAAAAGCATCTCTTTAAGCAGGATATAACTGGTTCTTGTTTTTTAAAATCTAGTCAGATCATCTTTGCCATTTGATTAGAGTCTTTTGTCTACTTCTATTTAATGTAATTACTGATATGGTAGTATATAGGTCTGGCACTTTGCTATTTGTTTTCTATTTGTCTCATCTGTTTTTTGTTCTTCTCTTCTGCCTTCCTTTGCATTAATCAAACAATTTTCGTAATCTATTTTAATTTTTCTGTTGGCTGTTTAGCTATATATCTTTGCATTATTTTTTTAATGCTTTCTCTGGGGATTATAATATACATCTTAAAGCTACCCAAATGCATCTTAAGTTAATACAGAATTGCTTCAGATAGAATATGGGAAACTTGCAATAGTATATAATATTTATCTCGATTTTTAGTGCTGTTGTTATCGTATACTATCTCTATATACAGTGTTATACCTTGCTTTAAACAGTCTCATAAGTTTTTGTAAAGAAATTATGCATAAAAAGCATGTGTATGTGTATTTCAGTCCTTCCTTTGTACCCAGGTTACCAGCTGGTATCGTTTTCCTTTATCCTGAAATACTTTCTTTAATATTTCTTGTAGGGGAAATCTCCTAGTGACAAATTCTTTGTTTTTATTACCTAAAAGTGTTCTTATTTTGTTTTCTTTTTTTGTTTGTTTTTTGTTTTCATTTTTTGAAGGATAGTTTAGCTGGATATAGAATCCATGGTTGCTAGTTTTTTATCTTTCAGCACACTGAATATGACAGTTCCAATGTCTTTTGTCCTCCGTTATTTCTCATGAGTCATCAACTGATAATGGTATCATTGTTTTCCTTGGATATAATAGGTCATTTTTTTCTTTTGCTGCTTTCAAAATTTTGTCTTTATCTTTGGCATTGTGAAGTTTCTGATGTGCCTAGGAGTGGTTTGCTTAAGGAGGTTCTTTGAGTGTCTTAGATCTGTAAGTTAATGTTTTTCACAAAATCTGTGATTTTTTGTGGGTTCATTATTTCTTCAGATATGTTTTCGAGCAGACTCCTCCCTGAGCACAGAGTACAACACAGGGCTCAGTCTTACAACCCTGAGATCATGACCTGAGCCAAAATCAAGATTTAGAAGCTTAACTGATTGAGCCACCTAAGTGTCCCCAAAGCAAAAAACTTAAAAACCACTCCTCATTGGAAATATAACTACCAAATAAATTTCGGGTGGCAATGAAATGGTCAAGTCAAGTACAGTCTACTCATTCTTGAATTTTTATGTGGCTGCCAGACAGCTCTATGCCCCAAGAGTCATTGGGACTTTGTTAAATAATATTTTATATTTTAATCTCAGTTTGTATAGTATTGTTCCATTTTATTTAAAACTCTTAGACCAGTGTTGAAATATTATAGAACAAAGATATCTTTTTTCTTTTTTTAAAGATTTTATTTATTTGACAGAGATCACAAGTAGGCAGAGAGGCAGGCAGAGAGAGGGGGGGGAGCAGGCTCCCCGCTGAGCAGAGAGCCCGATGCAGGGCCCGATCCCAGAACCCTGGGATCACGACCCAAGCCGAAGGCAGAAGCTTTAACCCATGAGCCACCCAGGCGCCCCCAGAACAAAGATACCTTGAGAGAGGCCAAGATCAAGTGGGAATGGGGGTTGCAGCTACCGAAAAAGGGCAAAAGAGTATCAACCTTAAACTAGCCATAGTAGTTCTTCCCTTTGAGTATTTTTGATTGTAAACACTTTGCCCTTGCAGTCATTTATACCTGCATAATTATAACACCTTTATTTTACTTAATATGCAGGAAGGCCTTCTTTTTTATTTTTTAAAGATTTTATTTATTTACTTGAGAGAGCGAGAGCATGAGAGGGGGGAGGGGCAGAGGAAGAGGACACAGAGCTCAGTCTCAGGACCCTGAGATCATGATCTGAGCTGAAGACAGACGCTTAACTGACTGAGCCACCCAGGTGCCCAAACAGGAAAATCTTCTTATATATTAAACCTAACACTTCCTTTGAGTGATGTGCATTCTCCTTTGGCCATATACCGAGAGCTGAGGATTGATTCTTGGTATGGAGTAGGAAATAAAGGATCTGAATGGGAAAATTGGGAAGCTTCCTGGTATTTTTGAAAAAGATTTCTCATCATGGCCTTTCTTGGATATCTCTCTCTATAATATCACACACACATATATACAAACACGTTCTAAAGACTTTATTATACATTTTTTGACGTCTGTATCTCTTGAGGCATTTATCACATTCTATGTGGTGTTCTCATTGGACTTCTGTTTGCATATATGTTACCAGACTGAAAATTTTGGAAGGTAGAGAAATTTATTAGTTGTTTTTATATTCTCAACAGCCTAGGATAGTGCCTTGAAGGTAATAGGCACTTTTAATAGGAAGGGAGAGAATGTTGTATTCTATAATTTAAATAGCACCTCTTTCATTGAAAAAGATTTGTTTTCTCAACAATAATAGGAAACCCTGTGCAGGTATTTGGTTGAATTCCATCGGGGACTGGGCTAGTTTGCTTTATTTATTTATTTATTTATTTATTTTTATGTTATGTTATGTTAGTCACCATACAGTACTTCATTAGCTTTTGATGTAGTGTTCTGTGATTCATTGTTTGCACATTTTTAAAAAAGATTTTATTTATTTATTTGACAGAGAGGGAAAGATCACAAGTAGGCAGAGAGGCAGGCAGAGAGAAAGGGGGAAGCAGGCTCCCTGCCGAGCAGAGAGCCTGAGGCAGGGCTCAATCCCAGGACCCTGAGATCATGACCTGAGCCGAAGGCAGAAGCTTAACCCACTGAGCCACCCAGGTGCCCCTGCACATATTTTAAATAAAAATTTTACCATGCTCGGTACAATGACTATGTACTTCAGTTTCTCAGTTGTTAAATGAACTTTACCTATAAAGTTATAAGTTGTTAAATGAACTTTACCTACAATGTTTGGGGGATTAAATGAGATCATCTCTGAGTATGCAAATATATTACCTCAAAATTTTATTGAGTTTTTATTAATAATAATCACAGACTTGGCAGGGGTGAAAGGCGATAGTCTTTTATTTTTATAATACGTATCATAACCTTAAGACCTTGCATTCTCTGGGTTGTCATGTTAAAACTTTATAAAAGCTAGAAGTTTTATGAGTTAACAATGGCTAGTAACTATTCATTCAGGAATTAGTTTCTTCTTGAATTTGATCAGGAGATGGACCTAACCTAATTTGTTGCTGATTATTATCATAACAGAATGTGCTGTTGGGATTTTAGCCAAGGCACTAAAGTACAATAGAGTGAAATTCGAAAGTGACCTATTTCAAGAACAAGTTAGAGGCTCTAAAAGCCATAAGAAGTACACTTACAGGTCAAGGAAGAACATTTTGTGAATATTCTTTCAGAAAATTATGCTGTGGCTTCTTAGCATGCGGGAGAAGTAGGGGTGTATGCTCTCTCACTTGGTATCTAGTGAGGGGAACTTGAAAGGGACCATTTAGAGATTTGAAGAATTCTCTTCAGTGAGGGGATACAGAGGACTGGGGTCTGAATCCCCTGAGTTATCCAACAAGGAGAAAACTACAGCTGGGGCACTGCTCCCGTAGGCAAAGCTGTCTAAGAGATGTCTGTGTTGGAGTTTGTCTACATTCCCACATTTGTCAGGGCAAAGCAACACGAATGTTTCCTGTACATCAGAGGCAGGCCTCATGGAAGAGAGGGACAGTCTGGAGCTGTTTTGATTCCTGCCCAGATACACAGCCTATAAGGACAATGAAGCTCCAATAGTTGGTCTTTTAAGTGACAGCAAGAAAGCCAGGAGGAAAATGAATTATCCTTGTCAGTGGAGCTACAGCCAGAAGGTCTCTGAGGTGAGACTCTGGAGAACACACAAAAGTACATCTGAGAAAAAAGAGTCAGCTTCAAACATGATCAGACAGGTCTTTGGGCAGGACCACTTCCAATGGAATCTGCCTTCCTTGTCCCAGCTTCTCTCTTTCCCATACCTACTTTAGAGAGTATGGAAGCTAGGGAAGGGGAGAAGAGGTCAGGAAAAGAGACAAAGCTGGGGTTGGGAAAAAAGATAGGTGTTAGACCCTCTTTCAAGATCAGCAAACAGACTCAGGGGGAGTGAATTGCCTAAGGATATATTGTGAAGGGATTTGGACGTAAATCTGTTTGTTATTTAGCCATATTCACTTAGGTCCCATTCATTTTTTAATACTTTTTAAGAAGAATTTATAGACTTAATATCTTATGAGATCACTCATTTCTTTGGCAGAAAGTTGCCCTAATTTGTATTCAGTATTAATTTCTCTCTCTCTCTCTTTTTTTTTTTTTTTGGTTCCCTTTTGTTTTAGTTTTTACAGAGTCAGGACACGAAATTATGACTTCTGATTCTTAAGGTTTTTTTTTTTTTTTTTGTGATGATAACATACTTTCAGAAAAAAAGGAAAAAAGAATGTATGTGTGGTTTCATAAATAAAGGGATACCCAGGAACTATTATGCAGGTCAACAAATAGACTACCTGTGTATGTCTTGATTCCCTTAGCACAAGAACTAAGCCCAGACTCTAGGCAGATGTTCAATTCTTAACTACTGGGTCCCAGTGATTATAATTCTGTTTCTTCCCCCTAAGCATTAGCCACTATCCTGACTTCAGTGGTCACCATTTCTTCAGTTTGACCATATAGGCATGCATTCCTAAATATATCTCATTTTTTAAAAAAAACTGTAGAAGTTGCTTAAAACCATAGATAACAGGTTAGATATTAATAGTGTTTGGGTCCTAGAAGAATGATTTGATTAAGAATACAAACTTTTCAAGAACTCAGTTAAACACAAATAATTGCTGTGCCTAGTTATAATTAGTACTGGCAAGTCCTTTGAGCTGTGATTCAGATTTGCTGAATCACAATAAATTAGCTAGTACTAATTTATTCCAACTCCCTCCCATTCCAAAGAGTAATACCTTTTTTGTACTAATATTGTTCTAAATATGTATTATATCCTATGGGATAAGTATAAATGCCATTTGCCATATCATAATGTCCTTTTTGTCCCTCTTTTACAGCATGGGTAAGTTCTCTGTCCATGGGGATGATTTTCTTTTGCTGCCCAATAGCCAGTGTCTTCACAGACATGTTTGGTTGTCGGAAGACAGCTGTTGTGGGTGCCGCTGTTGGATTTATTGGACTCATGTCCAGTTCTTTTGTAAGGTAAGGACTTGGTTCTTCATGCTGCTTTTCAAGAGCTGTTAGTTACCACAGAGTTGTTCCTTCAGAAACTTTGCTGTTTACGAGGAAAAATCCTCCTCTTCATTGCATAAGCTTTAAGCAGTATGACTTAAACAGTGTTATCCAGAGTAGCAAATCAGAGCTTCATAATTTGAAAGCTTTTGCTTGCAGCACTCTCACATTTTTCATTCAATTGTGGTTTTTCTTTTTTTAAAGATTTTATTTATTTTTTTGACAGAGAGAGAGACCACAAGTAGGCAGAGAGGCAGGCAGAGAGAGATGGGGGGGGGGGAGCAGGCTCCCTGCTGAGCAGCAGTGGGACTGGATCCCAGGACCCTGAGATCATGACCTGAGCCGAAGGCAGAGGCTTAAACCACTGAGCCACCCAGGCGCCCTTTAATTGTGTTTTTAACCCACTGATCAGAAGCTACGAAGCTTTCAGAGGAGCAAGGGAAGATGTGATATAAATTCCAGGGGCCGAACCCACCTTCCTGTAGTTCAAGTGCTGCCTTCTTAGGAAAGCCTGCTCTAGCAGCTCCAGGTCACATCTGTATTCCTGCTCGGAATCCTTTTAACACACACAATTGTTATTTACTGACTTACACTGCACTTCAGTTGTCAGACTTTAGCAGCTGGAACGAGCTGTTACTGAGGTGAAAATTTAGAAGCGAGAGAGACTCAGGAGCAGTGAAAATGCCATCGTTTATGCTGATGTGCTGTACTCTGTAGGGGAGATACGAAGCTAGTATCACCCAGCACTTAGTATTTAAAATAGTGTGCAAGAAAGTGTCTCCGATTTATATCCGTGGCTCTCTGGGTTTTCAACTGACAACTTTACGGTATTGTGGAATAATTGTTCAGATATCGATGTTTGTGATGATACTGTTGTCAGTACTATTTTTAGTATATGTTTTGAAAAAGGCAGAGAAATGTGTAATCTAGGTTTTTCCCTTAAAATTGTTACATAAAAATAAGTTAGCCTTTAAGAAATAAGTAGCAGTTATCTGGAAAACTGCTGCTATATGGAAAAACTGAGGAAGAATGAATGAAGCATTATTTATATTTTGTTCTATATTATTTGATTCACTAAGCAGATTATGAACAGGGTATTTGCACATTAAAAAAAATTTTTTTTTTTTTTACCAAGTACCTGGAACATATGGCTGCTAAATATATGTTATGGAATAGAGTGGAGATTCAGGAAAGGGTGATCAGAGCAAGGTAAAATTTATTTGGGAAAGCTCAGGGGTGACTCTTGGGCCTCTTTTGGAGATTGTGCTAGCTGTGGGTGACTAGAGGGGGAAGGGCATCCTGGAAAGAGGATTGCCAACATGCCTTGATTTTATCAGATGCTAGAGTTCCTTATGATTACCTTAGCATGTTGCTAGACTAGTATTATTGTTCAAAATTTAATTATTAACCAACTTTATCTGTGTTGGTTTCTAATAAATAATTTGCCTTTACTACTGATATATACCCTCTTGAATAGACTTTTCGAAAGAAAAAACTTAGTTGTTTTTTTTTTTTTTACTCTTTACCTTGTTTCAAAGAATGTAATAATACAATCCTTTACATTCATAAGAGATGTGTAATTAAGTTATTTTGGTTAAACTATAAAATCTTAATCCTTTATTATTCTTTTGAAGTCTATATGGCCTTAAAACTTACAAGGTGGGATCACTAATAACACACTTCACTTAGTCTTTCTGCAACCAGAATATAATTTCTTGTTATCTTGCACAACACTGAGAACAGTGCAGTACAGGGCGAAGGTTGGTCTACAGCCCTTAGGCCAACAAAAATGAGGTACAACTGCTTCTCTGTGCAAATGTTTCTGACATAACTTTGGGGAGAAAATGTCAAATGCAGCTTTTCCTTTGAATAGATTGCTTAGTAATTGGGAAATCTCAATAAAATAATGAATTTCCATTGTAAAATGATAATTGTTCAAAACTTTCTTTGAGATGAGGTTTTTTGCTAGTTAGGTTAATCAGTGTGTCAGTGTTACTGAAGCCCTTCCTGGCCCTGTCCTTCCTGAGTTGTGGAGAGCACAGCAGTTCTTAACGAGTGCTGCTTGGTTCACCTGAAGTCCATGGAAAGAGGAAGAGGAACAAAATCACAGATGGCCTTCCTGGTCATTTTTTCATATACTTGAGGCATCTTATTATCCATTCAGGGTGAATTAAAATGTTTTCAGTGTCATATTCTTGATGTATTAAGTTTTTCACCTCTTTTTTGGTAAGTCTTTATTTGTATAAAATATTTTGATGAACTAAAGCCCACTTTCCTATGAGGTTTTGTTCTACCAAGCCCTCAATACAAATAATGAAAGCACTCTTCATCTTTTTCATCTTTACACAGCTCCATCGAGCCTCTGTACCTTACCTATGGAGTCATATTTGCCTGTGGCTGCTCCTTTGCCTACCAGCCCTCCTTGGTCATTTTGGGACACTATTTCAAGAAGCGCCTCGGACTGGTGAATGGCATTGTCACCGCCGGCAGCAGCATCTTCACAATTTTGCTGCCTTTCCTCTTAAGGCTTCTGACTGACAGCGTGGGCCTCTTCTACACACTGAGGATCCTCTGCATCTTCATGTTTGTCCTCTTTCTGGCCAGCTTCACTTACCGACCTCTTGTTCCAAATGCCAAAGATAAGGAGAGTGGAACCAAAGGAGGCAACAGATTCTCCCTCTTTTCCAGGAGGAAGTTTAGTCCTCCAAAAAAAATTTTCAATTTTGCCATCTTCAAGGTGACAGCTTATGCAGTTTGGGCAGCTGGAATACCACTTGCACTTTTTGGATACTTTGTGCCTTATGTTCACTTGGTGAGTATGCTGCTTTGGCTTTGCTGGTAATGGATATCATGATTTCCTACTGGAAAAGTTCTTAGAAGAGCAAGAGAGATCACATTGAACTTGGCCTTAAACATTACCCTGGCTGTAATTCAGGGACTCTTGAAATTCAGGGTCCCTTAAGACAAGGTCAACACACCCGTCAGATCATTAAATAGAAGGTATGCTTCGTGGTGTGCTTTGGTGTTTTAAAAATTGCCAAACCTAAGGGACGCCTGGGTGGCTCAGTTGGTTAAGCAGTTGCCTTCGGCTCAGGTCATGATCCCAGCGTCCTGGGATCGAGTCCCACATCGGGCTCCTTGCTCGGCAGGGAGCCTGCTTCTCCCTCTGCCTCTGCCTGCCACTCTGTCTGCCTGTGCTCGCTCTCTCTCCCTCTCTCTCTGACAAATAAATAAATAAAATCTTTAAAAAAAAAAAAGTTTTAAAAAATAAAAATTGCCAAACCTAAATAAACAGAAACAACTTTAAAAAATTAAAAAAAAAAAAAAAAAAGAGGAAGGCTTAAATACTAGAACAAATGTCGTCAATACAGAAACTTAATAGGTCACATTTTCTTTAAGTAGCTTACAAATCATAATCAGGGACAAAGATGGTGCAATGATTTTTGCCAACATCAGTAAATTATTTTTTGATAAAAAGGTACAGAAATTAGGTAAACTGTAAAAGCCAATGGGCTTGACACAAAGAAGCATTACATCTACTTGTAGGTTACTTCTGAGAAAATGGGAGTTCTTTTCAGAGGATTATTGAAGTGAGAGAATTGTTAGCAAATTCCAAATGTGGGGAGAACAAGATTTCACAGGAAATTAAGAATTCAAGGGCTCAAACAATTTATATTGTTTACTTCTATCTCAGAGGCAAATTTAAGCCTCTTTATACTGATAGAAGAATTAGCAGTATCTGAAGTATTTGCCCCCAGCAAAATTTGCTCAAAGTGCTTATTATGTTTCTTCCTTTTTTTTTCTGTTGTGGCTAAAAATGTATTTACAGTTCTACTTTTGGGCATTCATGCAATTTTTCTTTAAAGTTTTGATGGAAGTTGGTAACAGCTCAGGGAATTTTGGGCTCAAGGAGTCTGCTAGTAAACTATGTCATCAACTCTTGGTGGGTTCCTATGCTGAATTCAGAAAGGAATTAAGTCAAGGAAACAGGAGGAGAAATGGTAAACAGTCCTGGATCTAAGAATAATTTTGGTTTCTCAATTCCTCTTATTCTCATTTTGCCACAAGTGTTGAAGAAGCCACTGGGATGACCAATGGGAGGCAGGGAGAAGGACTAATTTTAGTACTCTGAGTCACTTGGCATTTTGCAGAGACTGAGGTAGTAGGTAAAATGACCTAGTATGCTACTCCTGTCACATATGTAGTATGTGACTACATCTTGACCTAATAGTCCATTTTCGCACTTTTAGGAAGGCATATCTAAACCATCTGAAGCTATTTTTTTGTTAGAATATAGATCCATTGTGGAAGAGTTTCCTTTATCAACTATCTTTTCTATAGTTTCTATGGTTAAAACATTTGTGGTGTCCTCAAAATGAGAAGATTTTTAAAAAAATTCTTCTTTGGTACTACAAAGTGAGCACATGCAGAGAACTTAGTATCTCAGTTTTGTTACTACCATTTACCTAAGGATAAGTGGTAGGTGACAGTGTAGTCATTTCTGGTAACCTATTTATAATCTGTAAAATAATTTCACATATATTATTTTATCTGACCTTCACAAAAAACCTGTGAAGTGGGCAAACTAAACAGTATTAGCTCACATTGTGCAGGCTGGAAAACAGATGAATCATTAGCAAAGATGTTAAGTGACTTCCCATTCCAATTCAGAGATGTTAAATGAAATGAGTATGCCTAAGGAAATTTAATAAATATGTTCTTGGTTGTCGTCTTTTTTTTTTTTTTTTAATTTATTTATTTGTCAGAGAGAGAGGGAGAGCGAGCAAGCGAGCACAAGCAGACAGAGTGGCAGGCAGAGGGAGAAGCAGGCTCCCTGCCGAGCAAGGAGCCCTTTGTGAAAAGGGACTCGATCCCAGGACTCTAGGATCATGACCCGAGCCGAAGGTAGCCGCTTAACCAACTGAGCCACCCAGCCTTCTTAAAGTAAATCAAATGTCGTAATGAGGGATGATTAGTTTGTCGCCAGGAGGCTATAAATCAGATAGCACACAGAACAGTAAGGTCTCTGTTAACTCTGATAAAGCCAGGTCTTTTTTCTGCTTTCCCTCCTTCCAGGCGTGTTTTCTTACAAATGTATTGCTCTTTTTCATTTGTGATTTTCTCTTTGTCAAACTGGTATAGCACCAAAAGCCATGTGGGAGGAGAAACACCAGACAGTTAAATGCCATCTGGGCTGGTTTTTTTTTTTTTTTTTTTTTTTTTTTAAAGATTTTATTTATTTATTCGACAGACAAAGATCACAAGTAGGCAGAGAGGCAGGCAGAGAGAGGAGGAAGCAGACAACCTGCGGAGCAGAGAGCCCGATGTGGGGCTCGATCCCAGGACTCTGGGATCATGACCAGAGCTGAAAGCAGAGGCTTTAACCCACTGAGCCACCCAGGCGCCCCAATGTGGGCTGTTTTAATCTTGTGTTTGATAGGTACACGGAGTTTGTCACTGTGCTGTAAATTAAGGTTTGGATTGCGGATACCTACTTAATCCAGGGTTCATGGATCCAGGCTTTCCCTTAGAGGAGGAAAAGGAGTCTCCCTTCATCTTTCCAAACACAAGTAGATGATGTTCAATTTGTATTAAACCCTTTATGGGGTGTTGAAGTGAATACACATGGGAAGTATAAGAAACTGTCAAAGGAGCATAAAATCTAGTAAATGTATAATAAAAGCTGTTATAGTTGGTAATTTTTACATATATTATCTTATTTAATCTTCACAACAATGAAGTACTTATAACATCTTCATTTCACTGATGAAAAGACTGAGGAACTGAAAGATTTAAAAACTTGCCCAGGGTCACAGAAATAGTGATTAGTAATTATTGATGTGGCACTTTTATTCCAGAAGCAGTGTTGTATCTTGGGTAAAGGTAAGGGCTCTGCAGTAAGACAGATCTGGGTTTTGTCCCTGACTAGTTGCATGATCTTGAATAACATCTGTGAGAATCAATTTCTTCACCTATAAAATAGGGATAAACCCAATTTTGTAGCATTGGTGTAAGGATTAGAGAAAATGTATGTAAAGCACTATCCAGTTCTGGTACAAAAATGAGAGTTAAAGACCACGTGATTGCCAGTTGAGTGGTTTTTAAGTGAGGGCTATAAAAGAGTCAAAGGAAAAAGATGATATCCATTTGGAAAAATGGTTAGTAAAAACTTCACAGGATTGGAGTTGGGCCTTGAACACGAGATTTGGTGTTAAATTCAGATTCTTACTTAATCAACTAGGGAACTAGTTTATCTAGGTCTTCTTTGAAGATTCAGAAGTACAGTGAAATGATTAAGTAAAAAATTCTAAGATTTTGACCTGTTAGACTATACATGATGATTTGAGAGAGAATATGTATGCTTTGTGTCAGTCTTGCTCTTAAAGCCCAGTTTGAGGTCTTATATTTTCCTAGTTGACTTTTTATTTTTTTTAAATTTTTTTATTTTTAAAGATTTTATTTATTTATTTGACAGAGATCACAAGTAGGCAGAGAGGCAGGCAGAGAGAGAGAGAGGGAAGCAGGCTCCCCGCAGAGCAGAGAGCCCAATATGGGACTCGATCCCAGGACCCTGAGATCATGACCTGAGCCGAAGGCAGCAGCTTAACCCACTGAGCCACCCAGGCGCCCCCCTAGTTGACTTTTTAAAGATGAAGTATCATGTTGCTTCCTGAAAGCTGTCAAATGATCTCTCTTTTAGGCCTGCCCATTTCTTAATCTCCATTGCGAGGATACAAATCTTATAGATGAGTTTAGTTGAGGCCTAACTTTCTAAATGAACATTGTTAGTGGCAACTGCTTCAGTTTTTATTATTCGCCCCTTTTGGCTGAGAGTTGTTTTGCTTTGTTTCTGGGCTATATATTTATGGCTTCTCCTTATCCCATTTTTCTTCATTAGCTCTTAGAAGCATAACACGCTTTCATTTTTCCTCTTCCCTCTCCATCACCCCCTAGTAGTATCTTTGCTGGTTCCTTTTTCACCCTGACCCTTAATATCAGCGTGTCCTAGGGCTTCTCCCTAGTCTTTGTATCTGCTCATCCCACCCAGTGGTTTCATCCAGTCTCCGGAGTTCAGACATTGTATATATGCCAGTGACTCTGAATTTGTACTTCTCACCCAGACCTCTTTCCTAAATTCTCTACCAGACTTTTAGAACCACCTACCTACTTAATATCTCTACTTGCATGACTGCTAGGTGTTTCAGATTTAACATGTCCAACCCTGAAGTCTTACCCCTTCACAAGCCTGCTCTGCCCCCAGCCGTGTCTATCTTAGGAGATGGCAATGTTATCCTTCTTAGTGATCAGGCCCAAAACCTTGGCTTCACCTTGACTCTTCTTTTTTCATGCCACACTCCTGATCCAGTCTGGAAATTCTGGTGGTTCTCCTTTCAAAATATATTCAGGACCCGCCCCCCTCCTTTCATCATTCTCACTACTGCCCCATAGACCAGGCCACCATCATCCCTTGCCCAGATCCCTGAATTTACACATGCAGCTGGTCTCCCTGCTAACGTCCCTGCTCCCTGCAGTTCTCTACACAGAGGTCACCGGTGTTCTTTCAACACGTAAGTCACTCCACTCAAAGTCCTTCGTTGGCTCTCTGTTTCTCTGAGAGTAAAAACTCCAGTCTATAAGGTACTCCATCATTTGGCCCCTCTTCCCTCTCTGATCTCATCTTCTGTCTTTGCCTCCCTTGCTCACTCTGCTCCTGCCACACTGCCCTGTTTGCTAGTCATCTTTTTTTTTTTTTTTTAAGATTTTACTTTTAAGTAGTCTCTACACCCAATGTGGGCCTTGAACCCCATAACCCCAAGATCAAGAGTTGCGTGCTCCTTTGACTAAGCCAGCCGGGCACCCTGTTACTCTCCTTTTAATGAGGCATACCTTGACCACTTGGTTAAAACTCCCTTCTTTCTTCTCCCCTCCACAGCATTCCCACACCCCCACACTGCTTTTTCTTTTCTTTTTCCATAGAACCTAATACCTTCTAACATAGTACATAATTTATTTTTTATGATTATTATTTGCTATTTGTATGTATATCTCTGCTAGGATATAAGCCTTGTCAGCTAAGGATCTTTTTGTTTTGTTCAGTGAGAGATCCCAGACACCTAGCACAATGCCTAGTGCACAGCACGTCCTCAAGTATTTGTTCAATGACTGTATTATGGGTAAGTCTAAAACAACACTATTAAGCAATTTCATTTTCTCACCATTTCAGTCTTTAAAATTCTCTCTTTGATGCCGTAATGATTTTTTACATTTTAAACGTTTCTCACAAAGGACCTGATGGTTTTCATAGTCATTAAACAGTGAATAACTCAAACTCGGCAAACCTCAGAATAATTAACACTAATGCCATCTGTTAATGGAGTAAAGAACTGATGTGTTTTGCTTTGACCCACACCTTTATATGCATATGTTGAAATTGTCACTTGATAGAAATAGAAGAAATTTCTCTGTCTTTGTCACTATTGTAAGTGTATGAAAGGAGGAAATAGGAACACTTGGTGGCCATCCCCATTAATTAGGAGAGCTATACAGTTGGTGTCTGCCCTACTGTGTAGCAACTGAAAATCTCAAAGAGCCTTGGGAGGAGTGTGTCAGAGTAGGGTAGGATTCAGGAACCATACCCTGAACAAAAGTCTGGTTTGGTAGGCACAGAGGTACCTCAGGTGACAATGATAATGTAACTTTTATCAGTGACATGCAGTGCTCCATCCTCAATATGAGGGTGAGGATATAGTTTTAATTACTTTCCCATTTCTCCATCACTACTCACTTTGAAAAGCAGCTATTGAGTACCTATGTTCTTTGACTCTAGAACATATGGTAGTTGGGTTGAATTTTAGTTTTTAAGCTTTAGACCCGTGTAGTTCTCTAGCAAAGAGGAGATAACTGACTTGTGTTGTAATCTGCAATGTATGTTTATTAGCCCGTTTTCAGAAACTCCACGATAAGACAGGAGTGTGTCATTTTTGTGCAGGAAGTGACTGTTCTCAAAAGAAACTTTGATCTGGTAGAAAGACCCATTTATCTGATGCTGTGATTAAAGACCCAGTCATTTGCCCGCTGACATGGCGATTAAGTGGACACCGAGGCCAGTTGTAACTGGGAGTGAACAAGTTATATTTTAAAACTAGAAATGAAATTTTGAGACAAACATGCCAATAAATGAGGCATGTGGTACCTCACAAGACCTTTTATAGCTTTGATTAATGCCACATGCTCTCATGGGTCAGTACAGGGATGTCCCTGTTTGACCTCACTGGTCAGGGCCTTCTTGTTCATATTATGAAAGCAGGAATCTACTCCGAGCCAGAGTTCAGGGTGCTGAGCAATGCAAATGGGAAAAGTGTACATGTTTTCATCAATTTGTGGCTTCCTCAGAGGGAGAGTCAGGTAACATTTGTCAAAAATCTATAACATGTCAAAAAATGTATAATATGTCAAGCATTTTCACAAAGTCTCACGTATCACAAGAATGAGTGTATCCTGGGACGCCTGTGTGGCTCAGTTGGTTAAGCGGCTGCCTTTGGCTCAGGTCATGATCCCAATGTCCTGGGATCGAGTCCCACATCAGGCTCCTTGCTCGGCGGGGAGCCTGCTTCTCCCTCTGCCTTTGTCTGCCACTTTGTCTGCCTGTGCTCTCTCTCTCTGACAAATAAATAAATAAAATCTTAAAAAAAAAAAACCAAAAAACAAGAATGAGTGTATCCAGTATAATAAGTAACTACAAACGTAAGGCTAAGGTTCAAGGTCACTCACTGAGTTCTGCTCAGAGCTGGGATTTGAACACAGGTGTTGGACTCTGAGTCTCATGTTCTTTTTATGAAAGAGTCTGCTGTTCCTTCATCAAGTCACCTCACAGATGGAGTGCTGCCTGTTTCCCTTCCATTCTCAGAACTAAGGAAAGAGACAGTGCTGGCCCCTCCCAGCCCTCAGAGCCTGCTGCACGGCCACGGGGGGGAGGGACTGTGGAAGAGATGGGCTTCTGTTCTAATGTAATACGAGTGAGAAGATGTCATGTAACCATATTTCCAGCCTCTTCATCTCCTCTTCTGATTTCTAGCACATTGTGAATGTGAGAAAACTGAATCACTTTTCACAATCTGTGACAAGCAGAACATGGAATATACATAGTCTTAGGTTAGGTTTTGATTCTATACTAAACATAAAGCATGGCAGAAGAAAAAATGGACAAATGTAAAAATTTATAGCAAGATCTGTCATATATTTGGTTAACATAAGAAATTATAGGAAAAGCTGGGGGAAAATTGCTTATATTTTAGAGTTACATATAAATTGAGGCCACTGATAGGTCATTAGTGTCCTGAGAAGGCCCTAAAGAGTCCTTGTGTTGGAGAGCTGTTCCTTCTCTCTTGTCAATGCGTAAATTTCACCGGGTTTTTGTTTTGTTTTGTTTTTGTTTGTTAAAATATACTTTTGAGGGGCACCTGGGTGGCTCAGTGGGTTAAGCCTCTACCTTCAGCTAAGGTCATGGTCTCAGGGTCCTGGGATAGAGCCCCATGTTGGTCTCTCTGCTCAGCGGAGAGTCTGCTTCCCCCTCTCTCTCTGTCTGCCTCTCTGCCTGCTTGTGACCTATCTCTCTATTAAATAAATCTTTAAAAATATATATACTTTTGAGTAACTTCAAAATTTAACTGTTATATGGATACTTGCTTATCCCTCAACTGCTTGGCTTAGTATCAAATTAAAGTTTGTTGAGGTTTGAAGAACCTAAATCAGCTGGTAAGTGTCCCTTTGTGATTTTTGTATCATTAAAAAGTAAGTTACTATGATAGAAGACGAAAGGAATAGAAATCTGAATTTGAAGAATCTTCCCTTAGGCTATACTTGGACATTGGCCTTCTGCCATATTTATCAGGTGGTTGTGACAGCTGGAGAATGTTGTCTGATCCACTGAGAGTACTTGTCTGCTAGTTTAACCTTACTTCATGTTCTGGAGCGTCTTTTTGGAGAAGGCTTTGCAGACACTAGCTCCATGATTACAAAGCATAAGAGGAAACAGGCCTGAGTTATATAATTGTACTGCAGGGGAGAGTCTCTAGCACCCAAAGAACATTTGAGGGCTGCACATCTCTTATGTATTAGCGCCCAGACTGCCCGTGCCGCTGTCTGTTTTTCCTTGTGCTTTTCCTGCTTTCTGTTCCCATTACTTGTATCTAGCTTTCTACCTTCCTCTACCCATTGGCAGCTCACCTGTAATCAGGACGTTTATATTTCCTTGTAACAAATTGGAGAAAAGCTCATTTAATGGTAGATGATGCCTACCATTTGGAGGCAGAATTGCAAACATGGACAGCTGCTGTGAGGTTATGCCATCTGGCTGTGTCTGCATCCATGTCAAATGGAACGCATTCATTCCTGGAGTAGCAGGGCGAGAGCAACTGCAGCCTCCCGAGCTCCGAGCAGAGTTTCCGATTCTGCCCGGACGGTCCTCATACCCACACAGGGTTTGTTTTAAACTACCAATTGCTTTTAAACAGATGTAACATTTATTGACTTACCATATTTTTATTAGCGCTCAGTTTACAAGAAGCTCCCACAAACATTATCCTTCACTGGCGTCTCAGGGCCACGCTGCGAGATCGGTATGATGCGAGGCTCCTACCTGGGGTAGTCAGGGCTTGAGCCTGGCTCCTCTTAAGATTGAGGCTTTTAAATAAAATATTTACATACCTGCAAAGATATAGTAGTAATTTAGGAGTTGAAAGGGATTATACAGGTGATTTAACTGCACTTCTTAAAATTAGACTAGTAAAGGAACCAAGGCACGGAAAGGGTAAGTTGCTTGCCAGACGTCGCTTAGTTAAAAAAGCAGCAGAACCAGCATAACATCTGCAAAGATCCGTGGAAGATAAATGGAAGCTTATCGTAGCCTAAAATGTCAACATGTACATAGTAGAAGCAGAATTTTTAGAGGAACAAAATAGTTTTCTCAGGTAATTGTAACCCTAGTCAACTCCTAGGACTCCTTTCCCAGTCAGGGGTTGTGCTGTTCTGACACATTTCCAGTTCTTCAGAGATGCCAATGGCAGTTATACTGGCTTTGTCCTCTTTCTTTTGTGAACCTATTTAGAGCTCAGGGTCAAGGTTGTTGTGTCCCTGAGAATGCAGGCCTCCTAGTAGGATCCTTGTAAACCAAAGGTTGTTGTGTGTTGGGCCAGAACTGGGCTGCTGGGCTGATCTCTCCTGCTGCATTTATCACAGATCACGGTAAGTTTCTGACAGGGGAAAAGGGTTGAGGTCCATTAAATATACCCAGCCTTGGGCAGGATGGTTGCCGTGCTTTGGAAATATTTTAAAATTGATTTATGATAGAATTGTATAGCCTGAAGAATTTCCCTGTAAGTCTTACTTGCTCTATAATCAGATTAAACCCAAGATGGAGTTAACATTAAAATTTTGTTTTTAGTCTAGAGGCTAAACACTGGAGACTAAATACTAGGGGCTAACGGTTTCATTTTCTCCCTTCTTTTTCTTCTTGGTTTTGGTTTATTATCCTAGTTATGTTGATTGTTACTTTGACATTTATTAGCTAATGCAGAATGTTATGGTACTTTGCAGAATAAAGCATAATCACATTGATTTTTCATCAAATTTTGTAACTTAAGTACAGTTGGCCCTTGAAAATGTGGGGGTTAGGGGCACTGGACCCCCATGCGGTCAGAAGCCTGCAGATAACTTTTGACTTCTTCAAACTTAAATACTAATAGCCTACTGTTGACAGGAAGCCTTGCTGATAATAAATAATTGGTTAAGACATATTTTGTATATTATATATATATCATATACTGTATTCTTACAGTAAAGTAAGCTACAGAAAATAAAATGTTAAGTTTAAAAGAGAGGGGCACCTGGCTGGCTTAGATCAAGAGCATGTGACTTTTGATCTTGGGATTCTGAGTTCAAGCTGGGTACGGAGATTGTTGGGTATAGAGATTGCTTAATAAATGGCAGTTTAAAAAACAGTATAAGAAAATACATTTACAATACTCTACTGTATTCATTGAAAAAAATCTGTGTATAAGTGGACCCACACAGTTCAAACCCATGTTGTTCAAGGGTCAAGTATAATTTTTATTTTTTCTATTTTTCATATAAAAATAGGCTTATAAATTCCTTTGACATGAAGATATTCTTTGTATAGTGGATTAATTTAAATATCAGGATTCATCCATTGAGATTCACTGTGTTGCTTATATACACATATATAACACCTACATACATGGCTTGCAGGGTTTTTTTGTTGTTATGTGGTCTGGAATTGTTTCATCCATTTATTTCTTCATTTCATTCATTTTCCTTTCCCAGCGAACTTCCAAAAAAGATATGAAAGTATTTATGTCACACAGACATCTTTTTAAATCTCTACACCCAATGTGGGGCTTGAACTCACAACCACAAGATCAAGAGTCATATATTTTACCAACTGAGCCAGCCCAGGCACCCCACACACATAAACATTTATTATTATTATTAATTTAGTGTCAAGGTTAGAATTTAGGGATTCATCAGTTCATATAGCACCTAGTACTCAATACATCTCCTTAATGCCCATCCACCCAACCAACTCCCCTCCAGCAACCCTTAGTTTGTTTCATACATTTTTTAAAAGATTTTATTTATTTGAGAGAATGAGTGAGCATAGAGAGCATGAGTGGGAGTAGAGGGACAGAGGGAGAAGGAGAAGCAGGCTGATATGAGGCTTAATCTGGGGACCCTGGGATCATGACCAGCTGAAGGCAGATGCTTAACCAACTGAGCTAACCAGGAGCCCCGTTTCGTACATTTTTGATTTAGTTCTCCCAGGAACCTTCTATGAGGAAAGCAGCACTAATACTGAATAGATTAAGAACATTGAGGATTGGAGAGGTTTTATTTTGCTTGAGTGGTAGGGCTGTCACTAGAATTAGAATGGGTTATTCCCATTATTCTGATGGGTTTTTTATTGCATGTGTGTGTCTTCCTCTAATGATAACTCACTTGAACAGATTCGAGCATTCTTTCATTTGACAAATATTCACTGAGGACCTGCTGGGTGCCATTAGCATTGTAGGGGTAGGAATGCAGTGGTGAGAACAGATAAAATCTCTGCTCTCACAGAGCTTGATAAACAAGTAAACCAGGTAGTTTTCAAACAGTGATATTTTCTTTGAAGAAAATAAAATGTAATGGAAGGTGATGGTGGGAGGTCACTTCAGTTTAGGAAGTCAGGGACAACCTCTTTGAGGAGGTGACAGTAAGTGTGCGGCCCTATTGGTGGAGGGCAGAATTAGAAATGTGGAAGATAGTAAAAATAAGACTGCTTCCTATTGCCCTTGAGAAGCCTATGACAGAGAATCTCTCTAGTTTCTATCTATAAGGCCAGCCAACAGTTGATGAATTTTTTATCCAACTTATTTTTATCTGGTGTATTGGAATCTGCATGTTGAAAATTTAAAAATTCTTGCATCGGGCCCAAACATTGCCTTTTTTTTCCCCCAGATACTTTACTTACTAGTTACAGTTTCTAAAAATACACTGCTCTTCCTCCATTCTCATGAGGTTATTACGTTAATGATTAGACCTCTCCTCTCCTTCACCTTACCCCACTTTTTTCAGATTTTTCCCAGTAGTGCTTTTCTTGCTTTTCTAACCTTGCATTTATTTTCCTGCAGATCTCAACATCTGCTGCAATTTGACTACTCAGGTTAGTGAAAATTTGCCCATTTATCAGTTTTGTGCTGCAGGCAGTAGTCACCAGTATTCTCCTACTTCAGATGAATAAGGATCTTTACTTCTGGCCACTTACGATTCAAAATGGTGGACATTAAATAGCTACGGAACACTCATCAGAACAAGCTAGTTGGGTTTTTTTTTGTTTTGTGAGGGTTTTTTTTCCCTCTTTCAAAGTGTAATATACTAACGTAGGAACTTGATAGGATAGGACAGAATATATAAGCCTAGAAAACTGATCATTTGCAGATAAGTAAGCTAAAACAGAGCTGCTGCTTTTAGGAAGGCAGTAAGTTGTCATGCATTCCAAATTGTATTTAGTTAGACAAAAATAAGTATTTGTAGAATTCAGCAGTAGCTTTCAGAAGTGATACATGGTTTATGCAGTCATGAAAATTATCTCCAGAATATAGGCTCCAAACTTGAATTTATGGAAGAGATTTTGAATTTATGGGAGAGAAAGAAATTCACAGACATCTTTTTAACTTCAATTGAAACCAGCAATAGCATCTTTTTGTCAGGCTCTTATACGCTATAATGAATTCAGTGTAAGTATGGGAAAGGCTGGTGAAAACTGTGGCTTTTTCTACAAAATATATTGGGGGGTTTTGTGTGGGAATTGTCATTCACCTCAGGAAATAGTGAAGAATAAAGGGGTAAAGTAGACTGGATGCATCAAAGGGCAGGGGCAGAGCCCCCTTTCCATTGCTCTATCTCTAGCACCTGGCCTGTGTGTGGTGCTCAAAATATTTTGGGGCCAGTTTCACCCTGGGTTTGTGGATTGGCTGAATTGCTGAAGTATGTGTTCTACTAAGTATGTTTCTCTACTTGTGACTACTTCTCATTCTAATAGCACTTTGTGTTCTTTTAAGTTCTTTTTTCTTTTGATCTTCAGTGTAATCGACCTTGAAGGTGTAACAGTTTTATCTCACTCTTATAGGGAAAGACATTAGTTGTTTTGGAGACTTTCTCTGGTCCCTCTCTCTCTCTCTCTCTCTCTCTCTCACACACACACACACACACACACAGTGTAAGGGTATGGCTAAATAATAGAAATAATATATCTTGTCTAGTTTCAGTGTGGAGCAATTTAAAGATAGGGAAATCCACTGATAAGAGGTACATAGTATTGAGGTGAGATGGTACCTCCTATGCCTTGTCCCTTCTCCTAGCTGCTTCCAGAAGATTTAGATGACTGAGGATGACCACAGCCCAGCAACAGCTGACCATGCCTCTCTTGACCCTTGCACCCATCTGTGGAGTTTAAAATATCACATTATATTGATGATTGAATTTATGAAACATATTAATAGCCTCAACGTAAGTCAAGTGTGCCTGTGCTTACTTAATTGTGTCTCTATTTACATGAACACATGGTTTTCTTTTTATGTTTCTTACTCTTCAGGAGCCGCCTCAGGGACTTTCCAAGGTTCATTGCCAGGTGTTGCTTTGTTCCTGCGCTTCAGCTTGCAGGACACTCAATCCTGGGGTCAGGATTATTGATCCTAGTGTCCCTGTCCCCCCTCTTCCTTGTGAGGTGCTTTCTGAGCTCTGCAGCACATTTACCTTCACAGCAACCCTGTCACGTATTTAGAGCAGTGTGTCAGCCCCAGTACCTCCTTTTCTCTCCTGAAATAAAATACCTGGGTCATAAAAGCTAACCATATACATAATTTAATGAAAATAATGCCTTTATAGAAGAAGAAGAAATAAGTAATTTTTCATTAAATCACATGTATTTTAAAAGTTGATGTGGGGTGTTCCAGTCGGATGGGGGGCCACCAAATGTAGGGCATCACAATTGGGTGGGGGCTGGTGGCACTGGTGCAAAAGAATTCACCCAAAGCAGAACAAAGGAGACAGAAGGTTCCTGAATACACTGCAAGGGAGCAGCGGGCAGGACAGCAAAGGAGGGACTGTCTGTGATGAGGCAGTGGTGAGGGGCCAGAGTTATAAGGCAGAGGGAGGGAATTTGGGAACATATGGAATTTTCCCTTTTTTGGTAACCTTAGGACTGTGCCTGGTTGTAATGGTCAGTGAGGGCCTATGGCTAGTTCAAAGTGGGTCACTTAATGAGCCTGTTTGAGTCAGCTCGGTGGTCGGTGGTCACTGTGGGCCCTTTTGCCTTGCTCAGGTTTCTATTGCTCAAGCCTGTTGCCTAAAAGTGGCCTCCGTATCCCCCTGCTGACAGAGCGACACTGATCTTTGGCATTTGATGGGGAGGTCTCATCTTCAGGAGCTTCTCACTGCTGAATGAGGGGCGTAGAGACGTCCTTAGCTATGGGTCGGTATTGGTCAGTTGGGAATTTATATGTAGGAATTATAAAAGGCAGAGGCAGCCAAATCCAAGCTAAACAGCATGTATGAATCTCCCTGAGCAGAAAAGATCATCTGTCAGCTCAAAGTTATGAGAGTAAAGGAATCTTAACACTGGGTGGAGAGACATCAGAAAAGATATCAAAGTAATAATAGTAGTAGCAGTAGTAGTAGTGGTATTGTTATTATGGGAAAGAGAAGCCCAAATAAAAGACCTTTGATAGTTGATGAAAATCTTCCTCTAGTCCAGGAGTTTAACCTATTAAAGGAGAGAGGATCGTTTAAAGCACCAGTCTGAATATTTATGCCTTCTGGTAACCCTGTCACATTTTTGTAGTAATCTGGAGAATATATATAACATTTTGTTTTAATAGAGCATAGGTTTCTCCTTGAGCTGCAGCAGGATATCAAGGGGCATTTGGTTTCAGAGGGCCATGTTTTGAATTTATGAGTAACTGCATGTTGGGCGTAGTTAAAGGTGGCCATTCTGTGCTTGACTAAAGCCTCTACTTGGAATTTTACATCAATAGAGGTGGCTCTTAGGACAAATACGGCTATGGGATAAAACCATCAAGAAGCTCTCTTTGAGGGGCACCTGGGTGGCTCAGTGTGTTAAAGCCTCTGCCTTGGGCTCAGGTCATGATCCCAGGGTCCTGGGATCGAGCCCCGCATTGGGCTCCCTGCTCAGCAGGGAACCTGCTTCCCCCTCTCTCTCTCTGCCTGCTTCTCTGCCTACTTGTGATCTCTGTCTGTCAAATAAATAAATCTTTAAAAAAAAGAAAAGCTCTCTTTGGGGTCTAGGCTTAACAAATATCCTAATATGAAGAATCACTGGCAAGTGGGAGGAGACTTGTGTGGGGATATGGGCATCCCCAAGGATATCATCCAATATATATAAGGAAATATATAAGGAAAGTGGGGCCATTCATTATCTACACAAGTCCATAGTTAACTGTGTGGAGTGGGATATACTTCAGCTTTTAAGGAGTGATTTTGTTCTCCCAGCCACACAGGATTGGTCAAAGTGATAGTTGAGTTATACAGTTGTTGGGGAATCCATCCCATTTTCCAGCTGTTCAAATAATCATATGCCCACTGGGTCCTGTTATTATCCCTACCCACAGAATAACAAGCATGAAGATTGTCTGTACATGAGCTATTGTGGCAATTTCTCTGAAGTTTACCTCAGGTTGTCTAGATTAGGCAAACAACAAACATTTAAAGACAGTTAATTGGGGTGCCTGGGTAGCTCAGTTGGTTAGGCGTCTGATACTTCATTTCAGCTCAGGTCATGATCTCAGGGTTGTGAGACCAAGGCCCACATCGGACTCCATGCTGGGCATGAAGCCTGCTTTAGATTCTCTCTCTCCTTCCCTCCCCCCCCCACAATAAAAAACAAAGTTAATCAAAACTAGAATCTAATCCATAAGGATGCATTACGGAAATATAATTTTTCTCTCTGAATTTACCCTTATTTCCAGATAGCTAAATCAAGACTAATTCATTCATTTGTTTGAAGTTTTATTTAAGTAATCTCTACACCCAGCTTGGGGCTTGAACTCATGACCACAAGATCGCAAGCTCCAATAACTGAGCCAGCCAGAAACCCTAAGACTAATTTGTAAAACAAGCCCAGTTTTAACTCACTTGGCCTAACTGGAAATATAAATCAAAACCACAATGAAATGCCACCTCACACCAGTCAGAATGGCTAAAATTAAGTCAGGAAGTAACAGATGTTGGCAAGGATATGGAGAAAAGGGAACCCTCTTACACTGTTGGTAGGAATGCAAGCTTGTGCAGCTGCTCTGGAAGACAGTATGGAGGTTCCTCAAAAAGTTGTAAGTAGAGCTGTCCTATGACACAGCAATCGCACTACTGGGTATTTACCCTAAAGATACAAATGTAGTGACCCAAAGGGGCACCTGCACCCCAATGTTTATAGCAGCAATGTCCACAATAGTCAAACTATGGGAAGAGTCCAAAAGTCCATCAATAGATGGATAAAGAAGATGTAGTATATATATATTGGAATATTAGCCATGAACAAATGAAATCTTGACATTTGCAACAACATGGATAGAACGGGAGGGTATTATGCTAAGCGAAATAAGTCCATCAGAGAAAGACAATTATATGATCTCACATATGTGGAACTTAAGAAACAAAACAGGATCATAAGGGAAGAGAGGAAAAAAATAAGACAAAATCAGAAAGGCAGAGACAAACCATAAGAGACTCTTTTTTTTTTTTTTAAGATTTTATTTATTTATTTATCAGAGAGAGAGTGAGCGAGCACAGGCAGACAGAGTGGCAGGCAGAGGCAGAGGGAGAAGCAGGCTCCCCGCCGAGCAAGGAGCCCGATGTGGGACTCGATCCCAGGACGCCGGGATCATGACCTGAGCCGAAGGCAACTGCTTAACCAACTGAGCCACCCAGGCGTCCCCATAAGAGACTCTTAATCATAGGAAGCAAACAGAGTTGCTGGAGAGTACGTGGGGGGATGGGGTAACTGGGTGCTGGACATTAAGGAGGGCAGTGATGTAATGAGCACTGGGTATTATATAAGACTGATGAATCACTGACCTCTACCTCTGA